>JAIPUU010000191.1:0-19323 GCA_020466095.1 Chlorops oryzae
AATTTAATTTTAGCAAGGTGTCAAAAAACGTGTTTTGGAAAAAATTTTTTTTTTTTTATGATTCCGTTAGATCACATATATACTATAAACTTTTGTTTTGGAACTTTTTTTTAAAGCGAAAAAACCCGGGAAATGGGCGATTCGAATTTCCTCCCATGACACAGTGGGGATCGCATAATACATTTGAGTGTAAAAACTATACGGAGTGTTCGCAGAGTGATGAAACTTGCACATTCTGAAGTTTTCATAAACATTTGATTTCGTTAGAAAACACATTTTGTATAAACTTTTGTTTTGAAATAAATTTTTTATATGAAAAAATTTTACCCTAAAAGTATACTTTAAATTTCTTTCTTATTACATTGCAAGATTGTATGAACTTCATTGAAAAAATTAACATATTTTACTTCAGGACAGCCAAATTTGCTTTGCAATTTTTGTGGGCCAAGTGGTTTTCGAAAGTTAAAATTATGACAAAAATTAACAATATAAAAAATTTTCAAAACAAACTGTTTTTAAGGGGTTGCATCGTGCTCTGAAAATGCCAAAAAACAAGATTTTTTGTATGGGGAATTTCGTTTTTTTTCCTTGATATTTTCCATGATATTGGTCCTTTTTGCTTGGGCCAAGTCGATTTTGAAGGGTAATTTGAAGGTCTTTCCGAAATAGGGACAAACTATAAAATTGAGTTTATTTTAGGGTGTGGCAAACTATTTCCAAAATGAGCATTTCCGAATTTCTACGGTTTTAAAGCTATACAGACCAGAAACCTTATTGATATATTTAATATTTAAATATTAGGTGTAGTAAAAAGAAATCCATTATTTTTGCATTAAATTGAGGGCTTTATTAAGATAGTTAGAATGACCCGATTTAGGTCAAATATGCGCCGTTTTGTTCGATAACTTGTTGCCATTTTAAAGGTAATTTCATTATTGCCTTTCTCATAGAACCCTCGTTCCTATTAGCAAAAAATTGAGACAGTCGAATTTCAGAAGCCTCTCTTGAAGCGAATGTTTCACCAGCAAAATTGTTCGCCATGGACAGGAACAGATGGTAATCACTTGGTGCCAGGTCCGGACTATAAGGTGGATGCAGAAGAACCTCCCAACCAAACCTCCCGGAGCTTCTGGCGAGTCACTATCGATGTGTGTGGCCTGGCGTTGTCCTGATGGAACACAATTCCTCTCCAATGGGCCAAAGCTGGCCGCTTATGGGCGATTGCTTCCTTCAGACGGTCCAATTGTTGACAGTAGAGTTCCGAGTTAAGAGTTTTGCCGTATGGGAGCAGCTCATAGTAGATAATTCCCTGCCAATCTCACCAAACACACAGCAAAACCTTCCTGGCCGTCAATCCTGGCTTGGCCATCGTTTCCGCCGGTTCACCGTGTTTCGACCACGACCGTTTTCCCTTGACGTTGTCGTAAGTGACCCACTTTTCATCACCAGTCACCAACCGCTTCAGAAATGGGTCGATTTTGTTGCGGTTCAGCACGATTCGCAGATGGAAATTCGGTCTATGAGGTTTTTTTGCGTTAACTCGTGTGGCAACCCATACATCGAGTTCTTTGCGTATCCAGCCTTATTCAAATGGTTCCAAACGGTTTTTGCGCAATCTTTAGCTCTTTTGCAATCGAAACAGTGCTAACATGACGGTCGGACTCGATAATTTCCATGATTTTTAATCGACATTTTCGACAATTGGCCTTCCAGTGCGTGGTGCATCCTTGACATCGAAGTTACCGGAACGGAATCGACGAAACCAAAATTGCGCATGATTGGCTGTTACAGTATCAGTCCATAAACGCTATTCACATTTTCAGCCGCCTGGCTTGCGTTTTCTCCCTTATCGAAGAAAAACTGTAAAATTAGCGAATTTTCTCTTTGCTGATGTCCATCTTTGACAAGCTCTCAAACAAAACTGAATCAATCAATCAAAAAAGTGTCAAAAAAGCTTTTTTAGTAGGAACTGTCATCTTTCTAATGCCCCCTAGCGGAACACGATCGGACTTATACAACGCGAGATGCAGATAAATAACGCCATCTATTGGAAAAATAATGGATTTCTTTTTACTACACCTAATATATTTTTTTAGAGACTTTCCAATCACATGAAAAAACTTCAAAGCTTCATAGGTAGGTAGGTAGAACTGGCTGCCACTTAGGCCGTTAATCGGCCCATTGTGATACCAAGGGGGTTTTCTTGTGATTGTGTGAGTGTATGTCTTTTTATGTAGTGTGCTGTTGTGAGTCTCTCCCAAACTCACATGTGGTCACCTTAAACCGAAAGCAAAAGGCAGTGACCTGCATTTATGAATTTCACTTCAAGGTGATTCCAAGCTACTCAAAAACACTGTCCAGCGTAAAATTGCTGACAAATTCAAACATGCAGTTCGGCCGCTGGTAACAACAACAACACTGGCACAGTATATGCCCGATTGACAAACATCAGCGCTGGCGCAGCGAATGCACAATTGCAATCCGATCGCTGGCAATAACAACAACAACACACGTCAAGAGTTTTTATGTAAAAGCAAAAACAACTACAAAAGAAGAACTAAGAACATCGGAATAGCTGTATGTAGTAACAATATGGCATGTTGGTGCAATTGCGGGGGAAGGTCGCGGTTAAGCTTATGCAATATGTTCGGGAAGAATCGACGACGATCGCGGACCATGGGAATATTCGATATTGCAAGATCAGCAATATTGATCTATATAAACGGAGCTTCGATGACTGGAACGGGACTTCTGCGAGCGTACTCACCAAAGGGCCACGACGGAGAAGTTAATAGTGAAGCAATAGGGATATTTTATTTGAAAGTATAGGATTCATTTTATTAAATAAAGGATTAAAACCTATTTGTTGGTGTCTTTTATTTGATAAGGAAATACGGGGACTATTATACGCTCGACTTTGTCTGAGCGCTTGGTACCCTACGTTGTAACTTAGTGACATTTGTGCGCTCGACACAGTTTGAGCACTGTGCCACACAATACTACAACATTTTATGGCGCAGCCGGTATTCGACTGACTTTCAGTTGGATGCAACACAGTTTTATTAAAGTGCTTGAAAAAATATTTATCATAGCAATCAATTAATTGGAACTTTGCAAGTTTTGAACAGTGTATTTACATTACCAAATTTAAATTGCATGAGCGATAGTAATTTTAAGAACAGATTATTTCCGATATATCTGACCGAAAAAGCTTAAATAAAACTGAAATTAAATTATTTTGGTTGAGGAAATCAAGACTTTCGAGAAATTAATTTATCGGGTGCAATCAATAAATTGGAACTTTGCAAGTTTTGAACAGTGTATTTCATTACCAATTTTAAAATTGCATGAGCGATAAGGATTTTTAAGAAAAATTATATTTCGATATATCTGTTCTGAAGGAGCTTGAACAAAACTAGAATTTTAAAATTTTAAGGAATACCAATATTTCAAAAAAAATATCCCTATAAAAAGTGAAAAAAGTATTTTTAAATAAATTATCAACGGTAGCTGTGCAACGAAGAATAAAAAATTGATCAACAAACATGATACAGGTGAGTACAAGAAACACTATTTTATCATCTTGATCCTATTTTGCAAAGTACACATGGAAAAAGAAATAGATATACTTAAGGATAGAAGGTATTCGAGGACGATTCAGACACCATTTTACGTGAAGCAAGGAGTTAGTTCACCAAGCAAATTTTAAGCAAGGAAATTTTAAACTTAATCAAACCAAACCGTACTAGGCAATTTTTCGAAAATTAAGCGAAGCAGCTTTTTGATCAACAAAGTTAAAGATACAGTAAGTGCATCGGAAACAATCCAACAGCGAAAAAATTGAAGAACTAGAAACTTGACCATAAAAGCCCTGAAAAACTTGCAAATTCGTTTAAAGATCAAATAGAAAATAAAAAATAGTTTAATAGAAAGAAGCAGAAAAAGGAAAAATCAGATTTTAAGAGAAAACTTTAAATAAAGAAGTCGGTCCTACGGTTTGCGGACACCATTCAACACAGCAAGAAAAAACTTAAAGAAAGTGAAGAAGAAACTGCATTTTTAAAACAGGATTAAGAAAATTAAAAAAACACACTGAAAACAGTCTGTTGTCCCCTCTCCGGTTTCAACCCAAATCCACTAATAGCAAGTAGATGAATTGATGCAAAAGGTCAACAGACTTGTGCCATACTTTTCGGGGTCAAACAATCCAGAGTTGAGCTTAGAAGTAGATAAATTTATCACTGGTATCGAGTTACTTAAAAGCGTTGTGGGCAAACTTTAACATAATAGACGTTATAAAATGCATTAAAAAACAGATTAACCAGGCATGGCCTACATGAAAGTAAGCCAGAGATCAATTAGTAACTTAGATGAGCTTTGTGATTTATAAAGAGAGAATTTTTAAAGAGACGAACCCTTGAAACTATTAGGTCAGAAATAGCAAGCTTAGAGCAAAATAATGACGAGAGAGCATCAGCATTGGTGGTAGATTAGAATTTTTTTTTAAATGAAGCAGAAGCTTTAATTAAAAAATCCTGGAATGACATAGAAGCATCATCTGCATTAGCCGAATATAGGAAACTGGCAACCAACAAATTCATTTTTGGGGTAAAAAATCCGTATATGCAGAATAGACTAGAATTCAAAGGATAAACAAATTTTCAGACTTGATAAAATTAGCAGAAGAGTCAGAAGACCTCCATGCAGAAAACGTCGAAACATCTATTCCATAAACAAAAACACCCCCAGTAGGAACACAAAAGATTAAGTGTTCTTTTTGCAATTTAGAGGGCCATACTTGGGATATCTGTGCACAAAGAAAAAATACGCCTTTTTGCACCAGTTGTGCTCAATATGGACACCAATATAGTGAACAATGTAACTATAAAAATGTTACGGCTATGAGTTTAAATCCGCAAAATAGCACATATTGTGGAAAAATTGGTCATTTAGAGGTGAATTGTTTTAATAAAATGAAATCGTTATTTTGCAATATTTGTCAGTTAAATGGTCATTCGAGCAACCCCTTTTGCAGACAAAGGCAGAACACTCAACAACAAAATAATGATTCACTTGGGCGAGTCCAGAATCAACACAGAGGGAGAAATTTTAGTAGAATTAGAGCAGAAAATTTTAACGCGGGAGGAAATGAAAGAAACCAACCTTCGAATAACGCAAATATTCAATGTTTCAATTGCTCACAGTTTGGACATATAGCCAAATTTTGTAGAGAGCAAAAAGCGATAAATAATTGTCAGGGAAACTAGTAGCGGCCCGGTCAAGGCCCAATAGACCGGAACGCCATATTAAATGTCAAAATTTATAGGCCTAATCTATCCCTCCTCAAATAAAGAGAAAGTAGAATTCGTAGATAACAAGGAAGAAAATAAATTAGAGGAGCTAGAATTTTCAAAAAATACTCTTAGAAGAGGTAGAAGAAGATTCTAAAAGCTTTAAGCTAAAAAACATAGACAGTGGAAAAGAATTATTATGTAAAAGAAAAATGATGAAACCAAACGTAAACTTTGGCGATGTAATTATCCAAAAAGAAAATTTATATGAAATTGAAGAAAAAGGGACAAGATAAAGAAATTATCATATCTCTTTGCCAGGTAGATAATAAAAACGAACCAGCTAAAGAAGGCCAAAGAATTGAAAATTTATGAATAAAAACGAGTCACTTCAACTCGTCGTTCCCAGCATCGATAAGATTTGTATTGCAGAGGCAGTTACGATCAAAGCGAGGGAAGCGAAAGTGGCACCGATTTGCTTGAAATTAGTGTTGAACGATATGAAAATTCAGAAAGAAGAAATTGAGGATAAGAAGGGACTATCTAGCGGTGGGGATATTGTTATTAAAAAGTTTAATGAAATGGACTACGAGTTCGACGAGGAGGTCGATAATAGTTTTTTGTTGTAAAAATAGTAATAAAGAAGTTGAATTCGACAAGGAGGTCGAGGGTAATTCTTTTGGTACTAGAAGAGATGGTACTAATGGTAATAAAGAAAGTAGGTGAAAGATATTATGAAAGAAAACCCACCAGATAGACATAAAAATCCCCATGAGAAGGAATCAGTTGAAATAGCAATATTTAATGAAGCAGCAGATTTTAGAAATTTGACGTCTTATTTCAAAAGTCCAAAGGCAATGCAAAACGCGGTAACAATTTTCTTCAATACAGTAAAAGCGGGCAGTAAGAGTTTTTCAAAGGCCAAATGTAAAGTCCTGGATTTTAAGATAAAACAATTAATGAATTCAAAATCTCTGGGAAAAATATTCGCCCATAACTTCAATGTGCCGTAGTCTGATAAAAAAAAACATTTTTCCAAAAACATCTGTTTATCTCGATTCAAACGAGAGCTGACTGTTTTTATAATTATTGTCACAAAATAAATTTCTTTTTAATATCGCTTATTGCGATATCTATATAAGGAATGGCGACGAAAAACAAATGATTGAAAAAAATTTTCGGAATAGAGTTAAAAACCAAAATTGTTTTTAAAATATTTAACATACGAATTTTAAAGTTTTTGCAACATCGGTTTTTATCTCATATTGTAAGGGCACCTTTATAGGCAAAGAGAGCCACGACTCTGAAACAACCAGGAGGGGCTCAGGGTACATAATATGAATTTTAATTATTTTTTAGGTTAACCAAGAAGTCGGAACAAAAAACAAAGCTTACCGAGCCGGTAGAGTAAGCAAAGCCAATTACAGTGGTGAGTATAAACAACCATATACAGATATTTACAAAATATTTGTATATACTCAGAAGACGTTAAATTCAAGGCAATACCTTGCAAATATAGGTATTTTTGCAGTTAGATAAAATCATTTACTACTTATTTGAAAAAGAAGAGAAGAAAAAAAAAGAAATCGTATAAATTAAAAATGCGGAAGAAGATGAAATGAATTCATATAAAAAATATATACTTATACAAAAAAAATTTAATTAAACAAAAAATTATAACCTATAACAACAAAAAAACGCACTCATTTAAACCTAAAATCAGTTTTATCACTATTAATTAAAACACCATTCAATAAAAAATCGAACCATGTTAAAAATTTTAAAATAAAAAGAATGGAAGAAAAATCTTTATATACTTATTATTCGAATAAAAATTATATACATATATATTCAAATGAAAAAGAAAATAGTATATAAAAATAGAAGTATTTTAAAACCATTCACCGAATAAAAGAGAATGTTAAAACACAAAATTATTAAGAAAAAGACAAGCAAATTATATATTAAAATGGAAAACAAAATAAGATAAAGAAAAAAAAAAAAAAATATATAATATATATATATATAAAATAAATATATAAAAATTACGAGAAAAAGTAAATTACAAATTTTTATCAATTTTTAATTACGGTGACGGATACATCATAAGAAAACTATATATGTATTATTAACTGTGAAAACAAACGGTAGAAAAAAAATTATATTCACAGACAAAAACCTCAAAGTATAGGTACCTTACAAAACTTTTGTTTTTGAAACTCTTATAAACAAAGTACAATTTTAGAAAAATAATGAAAAAAAAAGGAATTATAAAAGAAAATATGAATTTGCAAACGATAAAATATAAGTGGTAAAATAAAAAAAAAAATAAACAATAAATAAATTATACATGATTGTTAAACAAGCTGCAAAAAAAATCAATTCAAAACATTATATAGATAATAAGAAAATATACTACGAAATAAATTTTATATTAGATTTAAGCCCAACGAATGGTCTGGATACGCACTATCGAAACAGCGGGAGTATCGTTTAAACAACAGAAGTAGTATACATCGAACACGCATCAACATAAATTTCACGATTCATCATTTGCCTCTAAACAACGTCTTCGCCAGCATTAGGCAAACATCTACATTTCTTATCAACCATCACCGTAAACGTTTCAACATTGTCACCTTAAAATCATGAAGCAACCCAGCAACAGTAACGATGCATACTGTATACATCATATGTTAACATTTTCGTTCATCTAAATCATCAGCAACTAATACGCGACTTCTTTAAGAAGGGGAGGGAGTGAGTCAAGGTTGTCCCTAAATTAAAACCTCTGAACAACCTGCCAGCATTATTTTTCTTTAAACAACGTCTATGTGGTCACAACATCAGCAGCTCGTTTCCAGCAAAAAAGTTAGAGTAAACATCGCAGCAAACACTCTCATCTTCCAAGTACGGGATACGTCAACTGAATGTTAATTTAAAACCGCAGCAGCCGCAATGTCAAAAGCGCATCCAATTCTGGGGTTTTCGATCATCGCTATGGAGCGATTTTCTTCAAAGGGGGAGGGATGTTGTGAGTCTCTCCCAAACTCACATGTGGTCACCTTAAACCGAAAGCAAAAGGCAGTGACCTGCATTTATGAATTTCACTTCAAGGTGATTCCAAGCTACTCAAAAACACTGTCCAGCGTAAAATTGCTGACAAATTCAAACATGCAGTTCGGCCGCTTAACAACAACAACACTGGCACAGTATATGCCCGATTGACAAACATCAGCGCTGGCGCAGCGAATGCACAAATTGCAATCCGATCGCTGGCAATAACAACAACAACACACGTCAAGAGTTTTTTATGTAAAAGCAAAAACAACTACAAAAGAAGAACTAAGAACATCGGAATAGCTGTATGTAGTAACAATATGGCATGTTGGTGCAATTGCGGGGGAAGGTCGCGGTTAAGCTTATGCAATATGTTCGGGAAGAATCGACGACGATCGCGGACCATGGGAATATTCGATATTGCAAGATCAGCAATATTGATCTATATAAACGGAGCTTCGATGACTGGAACGGGACTTCTGCGAGCGTACTCACCAAAGGGCCACGACGGAGAAGTTAATAGTGAAGCAATAGGGATATTTGTATTTGAAAGTATAGGATTCATTTTATTAAATAAAGGATTAAAACCTATTTGTTGGTGTCTTTTATTTGATAAAGGAAATACGGGGACTATTATACGCTCGACTTTGTCTGAGCGCTTGGTACCCTACGTTGTAACTTAGTGACATTTGTGCGCTCGACACAGTTTGAGCCTGTGCACACTATACTACAACATTTATGGCGCAGCCGTATTCGACTGACTTTCAGTTGGATGCGAACACAGTTTTATTAAAGTGCTTTGAAAAAATTATTTATCATATGCAATCAATAAGTTGGAACTTTGCAAGTTTTTGAACAGTGTATTTACATTACCAACTTTAAAATTGCATGAGCGATAGTAATTTTAAGAACAGATTTTATTCCGATATATCTGACCTGAAAAAGCTTAAATAAAACTGAAATTAAATTATTTTGGTTGAGGATATCAAGACTTTCGAGAAATTATTTATCGGGTGCAATCAATAAATTGGAACTTTGCAAGTTTTGAACAGTGTATTTACATTACCAATTTTAAAATTGCATGAGCGATAGTGATTTTTAAGAATAGATTATATTTCGATATATCTGTTTCTGAAGGAGCTTGAACAAAACTAGAATTTAAAAATTTTAAAGAATACCAATACTTTCAAAATAAATATCCCTATAAAAAGTGAAAATAAGTATTTTTAAATAAATTATCAACGGTAGCTGTGCAACGAAGAATAAAATATTGATCAACAAACATGATACAGGTGAGTACAAGAAACACTATTTTATCATCTTGAGTCCTATTTTGCAAAGTACACATGGAAAAAGAAATAGATATACTTAAGGATAGAAGGTATTCGAGGACGATTCAGACACCATTTTACGTGAAGCAAGGGAGTTAGTTCACCAAGCAAATTTAAGCAAGGAAATTTTAAACTTAATCAAGGACCAAACCGTACTAGGGCAATTTTCGAAAATTAGCGAAGCAGCGTTTTTGATCAACAAAGTTAAAGATACAGTAAGTGCATCGGAACAATCCACGAGCGAAAAAATTGAAGAACTAGAACTGACCATAAAAGCCCTGAAAAACAGTTGCAAATCGTTTAAAGATCAAATAGAAAATCAAAATAGTTTAATAGAAGAAGCAGAAAAAGAAAATCAGATTTTAAGAGAAACTTTAAATAAAGAAGTCGGTCCTACGGTTGCGGACACCATTCAACACAGCAAAGAAAAAAACTTAAAGAAAGTGAAGAAGAAACTGCATTTTTAAAACAGGAGTTAAGAAAATTAAAAAACACACTGAAAACAGTCTGTGTCCCCTCTCCGGTTTCAACTCCAAATCCACTAATATGCAAGTAGATGAATTGATGCAAAAGGTCAACAGACTTGTGCCATACTTTTCGGGGTCAAACAATCCAGAGTTGAGCTTAGAAGTAGATAAATTTATCACTGGTATCGAGTTACTTAAAAGCGTTGTGGGCAACTTTAACATAATAGACGTTATAAAATGCTTAAAAAACAGATTAACAGGCATGGCCTACATGAAAGTAAGCCAGAGATCAATTAGTAACTTAGATGAGCTTTGTGATTTGATAAAGAGAGAATTTTTAAAGAGACGAACCCTTGAAACTATTAGGTCAGAAATAGCAAGCTTAGAGCAAAATAATGACGAGAGAGCATCAGCATTTGGTGGTAGATTAGAATTTTTATTAAATGAAGCAGAAGCTTTAATTAAAAAATCCTGGAATGACATAGAAGCATCATCTGCATTAGCCGAATATAGGAAACTGGCAACCAACAAATTCATTTTTGGGGTAAAAAATCCGTATATGCAGAATAGACTAGAAGGTTCAAAGGATAAACAAATTTCAGACTTGATAAAATTAGCAGAAGAGTCAGAAGACCTCCATGCAGAAAACTGTCGAAACATCTATTCCATAAACAAAACACCCCCAGTAGGAACACAAAAGATTAAGTGTTCTTTTTGCAATTTAGAGGGCCATACTTGGGATATCTGTGCACAAAGAAAAAATACGCCTTTTTGCACCAGTTGTGCTCAATATGGACACCAATATAGTGAACAATGTAACTATAAAAATGTTACGGGCTATGAGTTTAAATCCGCAAATATGCACATATTGTGGAAAAATTGGTCATTTAGAGGTGAATTGTTTTAATAAAATGAAATCGTTATTTTGCAATATTTGTCAGTTAAATGGTCATTCGAGCAACCCCTTTTGCAGACAAAGGCAGAACACTCAACAACAAAATAATGATTCACTTGGGCGAGTCCAGAATCAACACAGAGGGAGAAATTTTAGTAAATTAGAGCAGAAAATTTTAACGCGGGAGGAAATGAAAGAAACCAACCTTCGAATAACGCAAATATTCAATGTTTCAATTGCTCACAGTTTGGACATATAGCCAAATTTTGTAGAGAGCAAAAAGCGATAAATAATTGTCAGGGAAACTAGTAGCGGCCCGGTCAAGGCCAATAGACCGGAACGCCATATTAAATGTCAAAATTTATAGGCCTAATCTAGTCTCCTCAAATAAAGAGAAAGTAGAATTCGTAGATAACAAGGAAGAAAATAAATTAGAGGAGCTAGAATTTTCAAAAATACTCTTAGAAGAGGTAGAAGAAGATTCTAAAAGCTTTAAGCTAAAAAACATAGACAGTGGAAAAGAATTATTATGTAAAAGAAAAATGATGAAACCAAACGTAAACTTTGGCGATGTAATTATCCAAAAAGAAAATTTATATGAAATTGAAGAAAAGGGACAAGATAAAGAAATTATCATATCTCTTTGCCAGGTAGATAATAAAAACGAACCAGCTAAAGAAGGCCAAAGAATTGAAAATTTAATGAATAAAAACGAGTCACTTCAACTCGTCGTTCCCAGCATCGATAAGATTTGTATTGCAGAGGCAGTTACGATCAAAGCGAGGGAAGCGAAAGTGGCACCGATTTGCTTGAAATTAGTGTTGAACGATATGAAAATTCAGAAAGAAGAAATTGAGGATAAGAAGGGACTATCTAGCGGTGGGGATATTGTTAATAAAAAGTTTAATGAAATGGACTACGAGTTCGACGAGGAGGTCGATAATAGTTTTTGTTGTAAAAATAGTAATAAAGAAGTTGAATTCGACAAGGAGGTCGAGGGTAATTCTTTTGGTACTAGAAGAGATGGTACTAATGGTAATAAAGAAGTAGGTGAAGATATTATGAAAGAAAACCCACCAGATAGACATAAAAATCCCCATGAGAAGGAATCAGTTGAAATAGCAATATTTAATGAAGCAGCAGATTTTAGAAATTTGACGTCTTATTTCAAAAGTCCAAAGGCAATGCAAAACGCGGTAACAATTTTCTTCAATACAGTAAAAGCGGGCAGTAAAAGTTTTTCAAAGGCCAAATGTAAAGTCCTGGATTTTAAGATAAAACAATTAATGAATTCAAAATCTCTGGGAAAAATATTCGCCCATAACTTCAATGTGCCGTAGTCTGATAAAAAAAACATTTTTCCAAAAACATCTGTTTATCTCGATTCAAACGAGAGCTGACTGTTTTTATAATTATTGTCACAAAAAAATTTCTTTTTAATATCGCTTATTGCGATATCTATATAAGGAATGGCGACGAAAAACAAATGATTGAAAAAAATTTTCGGAATAGAGTTAAAAACCAAAATTGTTTTTAAAATATTTAACATACGAATTTTAAAGTTTTTGCAACATCGGTTTTATCTCATATTGTAAGGGCACCTTTATAGGCAAAGAGAGCCACGACTCTGCAACAACCAGGAGGGGCTCAGGGTACATAATATGAATTTTAATTATTTTTTAGGTTAACCAAGAAGTCGGAACAAAAAACAAAGCTATACCGAGCCGGTAGAGTAAGCAAAGCCAATTACAGTGGTGAGTATAAACAACCATATACAGATATTTACAAAATATTTGTATATACTCAGAAGACGTTCAATTCAAGGCAATACCTTGCAAATATAGGTATTTTTGCAGTTAGATAAAATCATTTACTACTTATTTGAAAAAGAAGAGAAGAAAAAAAAGAAATCGTATAAATTAAAAATTCGGAAGAAGATGAAATGAATTCATATAAAAAATATATACTTATAAAAAAAAATTTAATTAAACAAAAAATTATAACCTATATCAACAAAAAAACGCACTCATTTAAACCTAAAATCAGTTTTATCACTATTAATTAAAACACCATTCAATAAAAAATCGAACCATGTTAAAAATTTTAAAAAAAAAAAATGGAAGAAAAATCTTTATATACTTATATATTCGAATAAAAATTATATACATATATATTCAAATGAAAAAGAAAATAGTATATAAAAATAGAAGTATTTTAAAACCATTCACCGAATAAAAGAGAATGTTAAAACACAAAATTATTAAGAAAAAGACAAGCAAATTATATATATAAAATGGAAAACAAAATAAGATAAAGAAAAAAAAAAAATATATATAAATATATATATATAATAAAAATAAATATATAAAAATTACGAGAAAAAGTAAATTACAAATTTTTATCAATTTTTAATTACGGTGACGGATACATCATAAGAAAACTATATATGTATTATTAACTGTGAAAACAAACGGTAGAAAAAAAATTATATTCACAGACAAAAACCTCAAAGTATAGGTACCTTACAAAACTTTTGTTTTTGAAACTCTTATAAACAAAGTACAATTTTAGAAAAATAATGGAAAAAAAAAGGAATTATAAAAGAAAATATGAATTTGCAAACGATAAAATATAAGTGGTAAAATAAAAAATAAAAAATAAACAATAAATAAATTATACATGATTGTTAAACAAGCTGCAAAAAAATCAATTCAAAACATTATATAGATAATAAGAAAATATACTACGAAATAAATTTTATATTAGATTTAAGCCCAACGAATGGTCTGGATACGCACTATCGAAACAGCGGGAGTATCGTTTAAACAACAGAAGTAGTATACATCGAACACGCATCAACATAAATTTCACGATTCATCATTTGCCTCTAAACAACGTCTTCGCCAGCATTAGGCAAACATCTACATTTCTTATCAACCATCACCGTAAACGTTTCAACATTGTCACCTTAAAATCATGAAGCAACCCAGCAACAGTAACGATGCATACTGTATACATCATATGTTAACATTTTCGTTCATCTAAATCATCAGCAACTAATACGCGACTTCTTTAAGAAGGGGAGGGAGTGAGTCAAGGTTGTCCCTAAATTAAAACCTCTGAACAACCTGCCAGCATTATTTTTTTTTAAACAACGTCTATGTGGTCACAACATCAGCAGCTCGTTTCAGCACAAAAAAGTTAGAGTAAACATCGCAGCAAACACTCTCATCTTCCAAGTACGGGATACGTCAACTGAATGTTAATTTAAAACCGCAGCAGCCGCAATGTCAAAAGCGCATCCAATTCTGGGGTTTTCGATCATCGCTATGGAGCGATTTTCTTCAAAGGGGGAGGGATGTTGTGAGTCTCTCCCAAACTCACATGTGGTTACCTTAAACCGAAAGCAAAAGGCAGTGACCTGCATTTATGAATTTCACTTCAAGGTGATTCCAAGCTACTCAAAAACACTGTCCAGCGTAAAATTGCTGACAAATTCAAACATGCAGTTCGGCCGCTGGTAACAACAACAACACTGGCACAGTATATGCCCGATTGACAAACATCAGCGCTGGCGCAGCGAATGCACAATTGCAATCCGATCGCTGGCAATAACAACAACAACACACGTCAAGAGTTTTTATGTAAAAGCAAAAACAACTACAAAAGAAGAACTAAGAACATCGGAATAGCTGTATGTAGTAACAATATGGCATGTTGGTGCAATTGCGGGGAAGGTCGCGGTTAAGCTTATGCAATATGTTCGGGAAGAATCGACGACGATCGCGGACCATGGGAATATTCGATATTGCAAGATCAGCAATATTGATCTATATAAACGGAGCTTCGATGACTGGAACGGGACTTCTGCGAGCGTACTCACCAAAGGGCCACGACGGAGAAGTTAATAGTGAAGCAATAGGGATATTTGTATTTGAAAGTATAGGATTCATTTTATTAAATAAAGGATTAAAACCTATTTGTTGGTGTCTTTTACTTGATAAAGGAAATACGGGGACTATTATACGCTCGACTTTGTCTGAGCGCTTGGTACCCTACGTTGTAACTTAGTGACATTTGTGCGCTCGACACAGTTTGAGCGCTGTGCACACTATACTACAACAGTGCCCCTAACATGCGATTTCTGAAAAACCAGTGCTAGGCTTGGAACATTACACTCCGATTCGCCTGTGCCGGGAATCGAACCTCGGACCCTGGGATCAAGAGCATAGCACGCATTTCCGACGCTATCCCAGAGACACAACTTCAACATAACCCCCGTTAATTAATTACTTTGTATGAAAACGAAACATAAATAAAATAAATTTTCCTGAAAAAGCTACATATATAGCTCCATATTTTCTTCTACATATGGGAAAAAAAATTTTTTGTTTTTTAAATTGAGGACTGAAGGTTTTTCTTTAAAAAAATGTGATAGCAGATTTGTCGGACGATTTTGAAAAAATCGAAAAAAATGACACCTTGCTTAATATATTTAAGTTTAAGTGTCAGGAAAATATATTTGCTTTTTCGCTAGGTTCTCTGTTCATATTCAGCAACCATCTCTTACCTTTTCATTCAAAAAGTTTATCTTTGCTTATGGGTATATGAAAGTGAAACTATTGCAAAATAATCCAACCTCAGGACTTTTGCAGCAAGAAATAACCATATTTTCTCATTTACTATTTGCACACGAGTGTATATGTTGGTCAATCGACATTCTAAACGCGATTTTGAAGTTGTGTTATTAACAAAAACGTATGTGCACATCCAGTAAAATGTGCAAAATATGGTTGAAAAACACATCACTCATACGCCACGTTTTCAGGCAGGCACACTTAGAGGCAGGGTCGTATCCAGAAAAATATTTCAGGGCGCTTGGAGGGTTGTAAGATAAAATATTTTTAAGCTAAGTTTATATTAATTTTTTTGACACAGAAGACATTGAATGATTCGAAGACCAAGTCCATTTAATCGCTCCTCACCCTTTTTGTTACGAACATACATTATCAATCTCAAAGAACACGAACACCAAGACCAAAGTAAGATATATCCGTTCAGCCGTTCTCGAGTTTTAGCGAGATAACGAATAGCAATTATTTACCCACGTAACGGGGTAATTAGTTTTGTGCAAATCTTGTAACAGGGAGAATTAAGCTCCGGAGATATAGAAAAATATAATAGAAATGATCAGGATCAAAAACTGAATGATTTAGACATGTCCGTCTGTCCGTTGTCCGTCGTCCGTCTGTCCGTCTGTCCGTCTGTCCGTCCGTCCGTTGTCCGTCTGTCCGTCCGTCCGTGGTCGGATCTCCTCCGAAACGGCTGGACCAATCAAGTCGAAATTTGGCACACAGGTATTCGGGATCCGAGTATGATCCTAAGTAAAAATGGGAGACATCCGCCCACTGCCACGCCCACAAATGAATATAATGTGTTTTCAGTAAAATGCTTGTAACTTGTGAACCACTCAACACATTCCATTGATATTTGGTGTACTGGTAAACTACAAAAAGGGACATATCTTGGCAAAAAAAGGATGCCGCCCTCCTCGAGCCACCCCCAAATAAGCCCCAAAAATAAGGGCTTATCGAACTTGTGAAGTAAAAGGCGTAGAAGCTTCAAATTCGCAGCATAGGTTCACCAAGGCGAATGAAAGGTGTAGGAAATTTTTTTTGTGGCCCGCCCACTGCCACCCCACAAATAAAGCTTTTTCGTAACTTCCGAAGTAAAAGGCGTAGAAGCTTCGAATTGCAACATAGGTTCCCAAGGCGAATGAAAGGTGTAGGAAAAATTGTTTTGTGGCCCGCCCACTGCCCGCCCACAAAAAAGATTTTTCGTAACTTCCGAAGTAAAAGGGCGTAGAAGTTCAAATTCGCAACATAGGTTCACCAAGGCGAATGAAAGGTGTAGGAAAAAACTTTATGCGGCCCGCCCACTGCCACGCCCACAAATGAAGATTTTTTGTAACTTCCGAAGTAAAAGGCGTAGAAGCTTCAAATTCGCAACATAGGTTCACCAAGGCGAATGAAAGGTGAGGGAAATAATTTATGTTGCCCTCCCAATGCCCGCCCACAAATAGAGAAGCAAAACCTAGTGCGCTCATAATGTCGGGACGCTGGGTATTTCAAAGTGGCTTGACCGACTTTGCTTTCTTACTTGTTATATATATAGCAGAGCTGTAAATGAGTGACTCATTTTTGTTTTTTAATTCAAAGATTTTTAGAATTTTGAGTTAACTCTTTTCAAACAAAATGCGAGTTGAGTTAAAATTTGATTGCATTCTTTTGAATGAAAAAATTTGAATGAATTCAATTCGAGAAAAAAAATTTAAAGACTTCAAATTTGAGTTCACTCCCTGACGAATTTAAAAATTGAATGCACTCCTTTCTAAAAAAATTTGAATGAATTAAAATTTGAGTTCACTCATCAAAGAATTTAAAAAAGAATTTGAACTAATTTTTCCCATTCACTACTTGCTAGATTTATCAACTAGTAGGCTAAAACTCGTCTTCAAATATAATATATTATATAGAAAAGAAATAGAAATAGCGAAAGATGCTGTGGTTACAATGGCTTGGATGAATATCAACTTACTTCAATTTCTCTCTAACGGTAGGGGTTTTAGTATTTTTGTTCAAAAATTAGATGCTATAGATTTTCCTCAAATATTTTTTTAGAAACTTGTGAAGAAAAAATAACCTGGATCAGTATCTGATGGTGAATTTTTGGCTTATTTAGCAGATAAGTCGAAATCCTTATCTATGCTGGAAAAATATCCACTTGAAAAAAGCTTTCCTTAATACAATGCCCCACTACCGTCGTCAACTGCCGTGGAAAGGCTTTTTTCGTACGTATCAATGCTTAATCCACCAAAGCGTGGGTCAACTTCAGATGATAATTTTCAAAAATTATTACTACTTAAAGTAAATAATGCTTTAAAATAGATTCAGGCATGTTTTGAATCGATTTTATAAAAAAAAATTAAACGCTAACAACCTAAGAAGTTTTATTTTATTTCTTTATTCCGATGGATGCATATTTTTTTTTACCGATAATTGGAGATTCTTTTGCACCAAAATGTAGTAGATTTTAATAACCATACATATATCCTTAGGTATGAACAATCAAGCTGAAAACTTCGGGTCCAATTTTTATTTCATAAATTCGGGAATCACTGGTCTAAAGTCTCAGTGTGTTTGTGTCATCGATACAAAAATGAGTTTTAAAATCGGGTATAAATTTAGTCGAAACATTTAAATTGATGACAAAAGCTCAGGGCAATGATTGTCTATCTCGCGCCAAAGTTTATGAGTGTTTTAACGTTTCAGATATGGTCGTGAGGACATAAATGGCGATGAGCATATGAATGAAAAATATGATGGAAATTGCAGAATTTAGAATTTTGCTAAAATCAACCTTTTCCATGATTGCAAAATATTTCTTAAAAAGCAAGGACTTCTCTTGATCATTGGCAAGTTCGTCCGAATTGAGCATATATCTCTTAATTTTTTTTTGAATTAAACGGCCCATCCTCATTAAATTGTATTCTAATACATCTGCGGAAAGCTCCCTTGCAGATTCCAGCAAGGAATTTTGGCTTGATCCGCAGATTTCCTTTCCATTAAATAAATTCGGCGACCGAGACGTATTTCGTTTCATTGAAAAGAAAATTGAATTTCTTTTGAATTTCTTTTCTATATAATATATTATATTTGAAGACGAGTTTTGCCTACTAGTTGATAAATCTAGCAAGTAGTGAATGGGAAAAATTAGTTCAAATTCTTTTTTAAATTCATTGATGAGTGAACTCAAATTTTAATTCATTCAAATTTTTTTTAGAAAGGAGTGCATTCAAATTTTTAAATTCGTTAGGGATGAACTCAAATTTGAAGTCTTTAAATTTTTTTTCTCGAATTGAAATTCATTCAAATTTTTTCATTCAAAAGAATGCAATCAAATTTTAACTCAACTCGAATCTTGTGTTGAAATAAATTCATTCATTTATCCCCATTCATTATGTGAATGATTTACTGATTCAATCAAAAATGAGTCACTCGTTTACAGCTCTGATATATAGATAGGGAAGAAGATGTGTACGACCTATAAAACTATTTTTTTTGACTTAAAAAGTTATGACAAATTCGCGTAGATATTATAAAATTGCATTTAAAGATGAAAATAGGACTTGTACTTAAAGTATGCAATATATTTTTCAAAAAGTTTACAGAGCACTTTGCAGAGCTCTGATATAAACAAAAAACCTAGAGAATTTTTTC
>JAIPUU010000852.1:0-18873 GCA_020466095.1 Chlorops oryzae
GCCACGAATATTCGGCCACTATTCGGACGAATATTTTAACTATTATATAGAAATAAGTTATTTAAAAAATCAGTAGTAGCTACAAATTAAATTTTTTCTCATAATAATGTACATATATGTATATCTCATAATAATGTTACATTTTTTCTTGGTTTCCCGCCATTTGTGCTGCTGACAATTCCTGAAATGCTGGTCATTAACATTGTTTCACTAGACATGTGCAGTTAAAATCGATAGATAATCGAAAAAAATCGCATTTTCTTCGCATCTTTTAAAGATGCGCAGAAGATGCGGTTCAGGATACAACAACAATTGCAAGTAAATTCACACCGCATCTTTCCACATCTTGCCAAAATGCTGAAAGATGCTAGATGCGGTTATAGTGGAAACAGCCTCTAATCGATAAGGATAACAAATTTAACTACTTAATTGAATCTCATAATAAAATGTTTAAGGTTCATAAAAGCAAATTAAAACCTTATTTTGATTAATAAATTTTTTTTTATTCCTTTCATATTCGTACATTTTTTTATACAAAGATATTAAAATCTTACTTTGATTATTTAGTTGTTTTTCCCTACATATAACTATAATTTTTAATCTAAGCATATTAACCTTTATTCCATTTGTACTAATTAAATAAATAATAAAAAAAAAATTTTTTTTTTTTTGAGTAATTATAAATATCATTATGTAATTTAAAAGCATGATCATGTGTTTCATTAAAAACAAATGATCACGCTTTCAGAGAAGGAAGGTGTAAAGAGTTATTCTATTTCTGTGACCAGCACTGCGTACTTCATTTAAAGGCACTGTTGATACATGCATCGCGTTAACTTAAATTCCATAAACATTCTTTCTCAAACCACACGTTCCGTTAAGTCAACGGTTCCCATAAAATCATTTGACTCCCTTAAATATATCTCGGCTTACCAACGGCTTTTGCGACGTTGTTTGTTTTTCCATGATCACAATCAACTGGCATGCTTATCAACAGCTCACTGCCTACATATAAAATGTATCCAAGAGTCACGTTACGCAGCGTTGCCTAATTTAGCTGCCTTCCTCTTTTTCATTGTAAGCTAAGCTAAGTTTCTTAAAGATAAGCTTCTTTTGTAATAATTCAAGAAATAAAGATTCATTCGAAATCAGACTTTAAACCGGTTCGGTCTTATTAAACCATCAGTCACCTTTAAAAAGTGAACATAAAATTCTTTTATATAGAAGTATATTTAAAAAAAAGATGGTCATACGGAGTCGAATTGTGGGGAAATGCTAGTTCCTCCAGCATTAAAATAATACAAAGAGTACAATCAAAAATTCTTCGTGTAATTACAGGTGAACCTTGGTATATACGTAACTCAAATATCCACAGGGACCTGCAAATACCATGCTAAGGGATGAAGTAGCACGCCTGAAATCAGCCTACACAGAGCGTCTGCATCATCATCCCAACGAAATGGCTAGGTCCTTAGCCTTTACTTCTTCGAGTTCCAGACTACGAAGGATTGATCGTCCGACCGCTACACTTTAAAGTATTACCGGGTCCGAATATAGAAGCGGTCGATGCCAACCCGCGAAACCGATTACTTTGCGACAACGATTCTTCAGCTGCGGCAATCTCCACCCGCCGAAAATTACGCGATCGACTCATCGCTGTAGATCTTGTTTATAAGTCACCCGTCTACTTGGTGCGATGAACCCGTCGAACACTTTGCGACAAACGATTGTCCGGCTGCGGCAATCGCCAGCCGTCGAAAAGTACGCGTCAAGTGCATCGCCCTCACTCCGAGAGGTTCAAATCCATCAGTAGCCCATCTCTTGATTGAGGTCCGTCGTATCGAAATACTACTTTATATTTTATATGCGGTATTAGTAGCTAAAATTTATTTTGATTTAAGATTTGAATACTTATTGTTGGTTCCTACTTAAAGGAAGATTCAACAAAAAATTGAAAGTTAAAAAAAAAATTAATTTAAAAAACTGTAATTTCCAATCAAATTAGCATATTGTCTTACAACTAATAAAGCACAAGGACAAACGTTAAAATATTGTAATACTTACCTCAAAGAGTACTGCTTTATTCATGGTCAAGTATACGTATCTTGCTCTCGAGTGGGGAGCTCGAAAAATTTGAACGTATATGGCCGAAACAACAAAATTAAAAATGTTGTTGAAAAAAAGTATCATAAATAATTAAAATTTATTTGTAAAAATTTTTTGCCCCTCTTATAATATGATAAAATTAATTTTTTTCATTCCAAATATCAGTCAATCTCATGTCAACTTCGTGATCGAAGCCGGCTACCACAGCTAGTAATAAGAATAATAATTATAATTACATTTCTATAATATATAATATTAAAATTAATGCTCGTCTATTTTTAATTTGTTTTCATTGCATTAAAACAGAAAATCTTTCTCAATACATATTTTGTGATTTTAGATTGCAGAAAATTTCGATATGCAATTCTTGGAAGTATCGTGCAAACACAATATAAACATAGAAGATGCTTTTCTTACACTAGCGCGACAAATCCGTGAGCAGCGAGAGCAGCGGGTGAGTTCCACAAGTTTCACAAATGTAGCGAAGTTTTCGCGAAATCTATAAAGTGTGAATGTCTGCTCTGTTATAGCAAAATTTTCAAACAATATAATTTTTTAGGATGTTAACTATGATAGAGATGACAATTTACATGAAACAAGATCTCCTGGACTGGCAACTTTAAGCCTAATTGGCTTCTCTGGAAAAAATGATTGTTCTTGCTAATTTCGAACATAAATTGGAAGGTGATGATATGTGTAAAGCAGCAGTTACGTCATATTTTTGTAAGTTTAGATAAAAATGTTTTAGGACTGAGAGCACATGATGCATAATGGCGGTCCATGAATTTGTGTTAATAGGTTTAATGTATATTCGAAAACATCTGGCATCAATTCAGTTAGTTTTATTTGAATCGACATTTGTAAACTCTATTGTAATGAAGAACACGCAAAAAGGGTATGTTGGTTAAACCAGATTTTGATGCACTATTATTGTACGTTTATATATAATGATCAATCGACATTAAAAATCATTATCAATTAGGCACACGATCAAACAATTATTATAAGGTAGGGACTTACGTTTTAGTATTATTTTTATTTGACTCTTGCTATATATTCTAAAGGCTCATTTACACATTTGAAATAAAAAAAAAAATTTACGTCAAAATTTGAAAAATTATTTTGATTCATCGTTTACACACTACATAAGTTTGACGTCAAAATACTCTCTAAAAAAAATAAAGCAATGTCAAAATATCTGAGAGCTGAATAGAGAGTTTTTGATGCCAACCTTCAAAATAGTGTTTATACGTTCGGTCAAAATTTGATGAATTATTTTGAAATCAAAAAGTCTTTCAAAGTGGCTTTTGAAGAGTCAAGTCTAAATTTGGGGGAAAAAGAAGGGATATAATAGCATAATAGAGGAAGGATCAAGAAAGATCCAAAAAATTAAAGGATTTTTGGATATCTAAGGATCGTGATAGGGCCCTCCGCAGCCTGTGAGGCCATTTTAATTAATAATATAAGGAAGTTTACATCGGCTTACCCGATTGCACAAATACCTTTTCCTCAGCTTAAAATATATTAAAACACTACCCTAACCTAAATTTCTGCCGTTTTCGTTGTTCTAGCTTGGATATCTATTTATGGGTACCTTATCTGTACTTCGATTTAGCTTCTCAAACTCGAAATTAATATTAAGCACAAAATTTTCGCGGATGGTGGTCATGGTCAAAATTTTACCGTAAGGTATAGCTGCGAAATACTCAATTCAAAATAGTGAAAATAACATTTTTGCGAATTTCGCGGATGGTGGTCTTGGTCAAATTTTAACCGTAAGAGGACATCTAGCTGCGAAATACTCAATCCGAAATAGTGAAAATTAAATTTTTGCGAATTTCGACAATGGTGGTCATGGTCAAATTTTAACCAAGTATTTTTATATTTCTGACTATTTACTTTTCTTGAAATTTTGATAATTTATCAAAATAAAATGAGCATGTCGATTCTTTTTTGAAGGACTGTCAATTTCCTCTTTTTGAAAACTTTTTGTGTTTACACTATTGACACTATTTCAACAAATTTTTTGAAGATAATTCACTTCAAAATCAAGAAGCGAGTTTGATGTAAAAAATTTTGACGTTTACACTTTTTAACGATTTTTTAGGGAGAGATTTTGACAAAATTGTCAAATGTGTAAATGCGCCTTAAATTTTTGTTTTCAATTTCATTTTGGGGTTCAAACATTTCTTTTATGAAATATTAATTTTTGGCAGTCGAAAAATTATTTTTTCAGATGCCGAAATTGGAAATCTGATGCGATCGATTTCGAACCGTGCTGCCTTGGTGTGTACACAAGCAGAAGAAATATGCTGATGTCAACAATGGTAGAAGTATCCAAATTCCGATTTAAAAAAATTCTAAGACTTTTCTAATTACTGTTCCTTAATCGGGAGACAGTACGTAGAATTATGTTTTTTGTGATTTCCAGCACAATTTTGATTGTATAACCAAAAACCTTACATTGAAAGATCTACTCGCACTGCTTGAGAAATATGTATTTGCCAACAATCACAGAAGTTTAAATACCGACTGCGATTAAAAAATAACACACACACTGTTCTAACTAAGTGAGTATGATCTTTGCCATAGAGAAACACTAAGCGCCAACTTCACCAATGTAATCACCATGTTAATCACCTATTGACTTCTCGTCGTTCGTAAGTTATTGTGTTCTATATTAAAGAAAAAAAAAAAAACCAAATTTTGGACAATTGATTTTAACATTCAATTTAGAAATTTGAAATGACCAAATGCGCTTTAGTTGAGTCTGCTAAGGCGGTAATAACTAAGGTTTATTCTGCTTTTAAAATATGAAACTACTTAGAACAAAGTTTTTAAGTTGGACGTTTTTAAATCAAAGTGAAATCGCAATTCGTTTTTTGTCACATAGAACACAATAACTTACGAACGACGATTTAACTACGCATTTAATATATATCGCAGTTCATCGAATCCACAATTCAGTGGCGCGGATATACGGCAGAACATTTTATTTTTAGTGCAACACCGTCGGTATCAGTAGATTACAAACAAACCAAATAAAAGATAAATGTCAATGAAAATACCCAGTAAGCATTTGCATAAATTTGTTGCAAAGGTGCTTAGTATTAATTTGATTCAAAATATATTCAAATTCGTTCCATACATATGTTAATTCTTTCTTCCGTTACTCGCAACGCAAAGAAAAGTCTTCTGTGAACTCTTGAGGAGTTATAGGGCCTTAAATATTTTAAGCAGTAAGTCGAGAAAAATAACTCCCACGATATCGTAGAAAAAAACTTTAATGCAGGTTGAAAGGCAATTGTATGTGATTTTAGGCAAAATAAAATTTATGGTAAAAAAATTGAAAGTTTTTTCAGAATTTTTCACTTTGACCGTTAATTTTTTCCTCAAGTGGTCAAATTTGTACAATCAATTGAATTTTGCCTAAAATTTTTTGCCATTTGCCATACAATTGGCTTACAAACGGCATTAAATTTTTTTTTTTTCTACGATTAACCATTATCGTGGGAGAATCTTTTTTCTAGACTTTCTGCTGAAAAACTTTAAGGCGCTATAACTCTTCAGGGGTGCATTTTGATCAGTATTTTATGATTACAAAAGGTGTAATTTCGTACTACTAAATGAAACTATCGATTCTATCGACTGGTGTAAGGAGTTAAATGGACTTCGTGTTTCTCAAGCTTTCAACTATTTCAACGGGATTTTTGTGAACCTTATACAACAATTTATCTCGGCTTAAAATACTACTCGTCGTACCGTTCCTTGGGCTACTATGGGGCTTAAAAAACTTAAGAATTTAAGAAATAAATTGTATAAAAAATTTATTATGTCTGGTCAGACTGAGGACTTTTTAAAGTACAAGCAATATCTGCGAGAATTTAATTTCCTAGATAAATTTTTGTTGAGAATTTATGTTGCTAAATTTGAATGGAGAATTAAAACGAATGCCAACGATTTTTGGCAATATATAAAAGCTAAAAATAAATGATCTGATATACCATCGTCGATGTTTCTCAACTCATCTCATGCTTCTTCCCCGGTGGAAATCGCCAATATTTTTTGCGGATTTTTTTCATTTTAACTTTGAACGCGAGGAATCTTCCCCTAGGGATCTGAAGGCTTCATACTCGTCCATAAATGGTGTCTTTATATATTACGAAGGAAGATGTAGAGGTCGGTGTTCTTAACCTTAAAAACTCAGACAAAGCAGATGTTGATGGGTTTTATATGACGCTATGCAAGAACTGTGTAAAAAGCATTGCTTTTCCTTTGAAATTAATATTCAAAAAATCTTTTTGTTCTGGTATATTTCTTGATAATTGGAAAACAGGATATTTGAGACCAATTTTTAAATCAGGCAATAAGCGTTATATTGCCCATTATAGGCCTATAGCAAAAATCACGGTTACATGCAAACTTCTTGAATCTATAGTTAAAGAAAAAATGCCTTTTTTAATAAAAAGCACAATTACTCCATATCAGCATGGATTTGTTCCGAAGCGGTCAACTATCACAAATCTTGCAATTTTTTCTAACTTCTTCGTGTCTGCCTTCTCAGAAGGATGTCAAGTAGACGTTGTATACACGGATCTCGCTAAAGCTTTTCACAAAGTTTCACATTCAATACTTCTTCACAAACTGGAGATCCATGGATTCCATTCAAATCTTCAGAGGTGGTTTCAATCCTACCTCACAAACAGGACGTGCCGGGTGTGTGTTCATGGCTTCTTTTCATAGCCATTCACTGCTACAGTTAAGTGTCCACTTCAATCAAAATCTTCGTATCCATCATATAGGACTATAGGTCTAACTCTTCTTCTTCCTAGTCCCTGCAATGTGTTAGAGCTACGCTGCTTCAACATATGCATATAGCAGGAGGATAAGAGAAGCATGCCATGGCAGCGAGATATTTAGCTCTGCTGTGGTGAAATGCATTGCCACTTTTATTTTTAATTTTGGGCGATTTTCGAGTACATTACATATAAAATATCTACCAAACTCATAAAATGCCATGAAAAGCTTGAAAAACATAAAACTAATCAAGGATTTTCAATATTAAGGAGAAATATAAATTGTTTTTTTGTCCTACCCTGTCCACATAACTTTTTGATCACACTATTTCAGCAAAAATGCTTAATTCTATGTACAATAAAATTCGTAGCCGTAGTCAAAAATGTTTTTCAATTTATTACAAAATGAACATATTCGTGCACATTGAGCAAAAACATATCGTAATATATTTATTAAAGTTTCAATTATGAACTTTTCAAGCGATATAAAAAACCGAGCTGACGCCGTGTTTCTTTGATAATTTTCTTGCAAGTGGCATCATAGTGCCACTTTGTGTCTACCCGTATTGTTGTTGGTAGCTTTCTGGTGAATTTCTCGAATTTGTTGAATTTCCTATTCCTGCTTAAGGTTTTTGTTGGTAGCTTTTTGGTGAATTTCTCTAAAGAGTTGAGTTTCCTATCCCTGCCTAATGGGGAGTTTCTTATTAGCGGCAGAGGCCTTTCGACGTCGACAGTTAGACCTATAGTACTATATGTAAAAAACAAAGCGGAATGCAATCGGAAATTTCATTCGATAACTTTTCGTTTGCCTGATTCCACTCACAACGAAATGAAAAAAAAGTACTTTGGAGACTTCAAAAAAGTATTTTTTTTCGTTAAAGGTAGCACTGACAAAACGAAATAAGGGAACTGACATTTATTTCGTTCGAATTTTGGTGAGCGCATCGAAAGCATTTGAGTAGGTTGAATGTTTTTATAATTCTTGCACTGAAACTCAACAGAATCATTGAAAATCGACAGGAAATCCTATTTCCTGAAGAAGTGACCGACGCATGAATCCATTTTCAAAAATTTTGTTTGTTATTTATTGTTGCTGAAAAACTATCGATGGTACGACCGATATAATCAACAATTTTTATTTTTCTTAACCATCGATGGTTCTAAGTCCTCATGGGCAGTGCCGGCCCAGGAAGCAAGCTAGAAGCAAAAAGAGCGTAAGCACTCGTATGTGCACAAAATTGCTCTCAAATGAGAAGCAAAGCTGAGAGCCAAAAAATCGTTCAGTTGAGTGGAAAACGTCAAGCGAGACGGAGCTGCGTCGGATGAAGCTAGATGAGAACGTAAATTTTTTCAGCCTTGATACACTTTAAAGAAAATGAATTTTTTATAGTTCAGGAATTTTTTCATCGTGTTCTTAACATTCAGTTATTTTTATTATATCTATATATATAAAATAATGTTGCGAAATGTGTTTGTGTTGAACTTTCTCGGCACTGGCTGAACCGATTTGCATGCAGTTTTTTTTGTTTGAAAGGTGAAGTCTGCCTGAATGTTTTAAGCTGTATGCGACATTGGTGCGTGTGCGACATTGGTGCGTGTGTCGTGAGATATCGGCATTTTTGTGAGTTGTAAGAATTGATATATAGAAAGATTGATAGATTGATTGATTGATAGATTGATTGATTGATATATTAACAGATTGATAGATTGAAGGATTGACAGATTGATAGGTTGATAGATTGAAAGATTGATAAATAAACAGATTGACAGAATGAAAGATTGATGGATAAATATATTGAAAAATTGATAGATTGAGAAATTGATAGATTTACTGATTTACTAGATTGATAGATCGATAGATTGAAAGATTGATAGATTGATAGATTGACATATTGATAGGTTGATAGATTGAAAGGTTGATAAATTGACAGATTGATAGATTGATAGATTGATAGAATGACAGATTGATAGATTGATGGATAAATATATTGAAAGATTGATAGATTGACATATTGATAGAATGTCAGATTGATAGATTGATGGATAAATGTATTGAAAGATTGATTGATTGACAGATTGATAGGTTGAAAGATTGATGATAGATGGATAGATAGATGGATAGATGAATAGAGAGATGGATAGAGAGATAACACCTATTCCCTAAATTAAATGGGGGAATAATTTTACCGAGATTGCACTGCAGTCGGTATCTACGTTATTTAAAATGAAAAAGCAGCAAAGTAGGCTTGAGAAAAAAAATACGAATTCACCAAGCTATTAAAATTTTAATGTAACAAACTTTCAAATCATAAAAAAAAATTTATTTTTATTTAAATCGGGAGTAAGCGCATTTCAGTGAATATTAAGTGTATTATATTCACAGTTAAGTACATAAAACAATGCCACGTTTCCGTGGGCGAGGGGGAAATATTGGTCGATAGTAGTTTAAGTAAAAATTTATAGCATAATGTTTAAATTTCACACAAAGAATGAATAAAAACCTAGAGTATTTAAAAACATACTACTTTACCACTTTTATTACTTTTGCCCAATATCAACCTGTACCGGGAGAGGAAACGAGCGCGGGTCATACGAAGCTGGCGCGAAGGCTCGCGGAGCCCTTTTTGCACATTGATTTGCACAATAGTTCTCTGCTCTGCACTGTAAATTTTCAAGATAAAAGAGCACAAGATGATCTGAAAAGGCTCCGAAATGACCCATCCCTACCTCTTGGACGAGGCGTCGAGTTTTTGCGACATATTGATCCAGGGACATACCCAGTTCTAAAGAACAAAAATTTTCGGCTCTAAGAAAAATGTATTCAATTTTGTATGAAAACATCCACAACTGTTTCTCGCTGTGTAATGTGCACGCGCACAAATGCAATTAGTAATTGTAGTGGTGGCCGGCACTGCTCATGGGTTATGAGTCAGCATCAGTTAGTCAATATTACTCATCTCTAATTAAAAAAATCGCGAATACTTGGCGATATGAAATATTTTCCATTTATATAAGAGGGAAAAAGTTTTTCAGTGCGTTTCAAAAATCATCGAAACTATCGATGCTCACAGTATCGGTAGTCTTGCATCTCTAATTTTTTCGATTCTACACTACGTGACGTCAAAACTAAATAAAGGTACAAGTCTCCAAAAAAATTTTTGATTGAAGTGGACACCGACCTAACCTCGGGTGTTCCACAAGGAAGTGTTCTTGAACTTTTGCTGTTCGTTGGTTTTATTTATGACATAGCTGATTCCATAAAATTTTCAAAATGTCTACTCTATGCGGACGACCTTAATCTTTAAGCTAAGTGTCCACTTCAATCAAAATTTTCGTTTCCATAAGCAACACACGTATAAAAAACGAAGCGGAATGCAATCGGAAATTTCATTCGATAACTTTTCGTTTGCCTGATTCCACTCAAAACGAAATGCAAAAAAGTACTTTGGAGACTTCAAAAAGCATTATTTTTCGTTAGAAGTAGCATTGACGAAACGAAATAAAGGAACTGACATTTATTTCGTTCGAAATTTGTTGAGCACATCGGAAGCATTTGGGTAGGTTGAATGTTTTTATAATTCTTGCACTGAAACTCAATAGAATCAATGATAATCGACTGGAAATTTTTTTTGCAGAATAAATGACTGACGCATGAATCCATTTTCAAAAATTTTGTTTGTTATTTATTGTTGCTGAAAAACTATCGATGGTACGACCGATATAATAAACAATTTTTATTTTTCGTAACCATTGATGGTTCTAAGTCCCCATGGGTGATGAGTCAGCATCAGTAAGTCAATATTACTGATCTTTTATTAAAACAAACGCGAATACTTGGCGATATGGAATATATTCCAATTATTTAAGAGGGAAAAAGTTTTTCAGAGCATTTCAAAAACCATCGAAACTATCGATGCTCACAGTATCGATAGTCCTGCATCTCTAACTTTCCGGTTCTACACTACGTGACGTCAAAACGAAATAAAAGTACAAGTCTCCAAAAAAATTTTTGATTGAAGTGGACACCGACCTTTAACTGTGGACGTGCGGTCTCACAGACCGCTTGCAGTTTGTAGATCTCGTGCCCCTCTCCTCCGGCGGACCCGAGGCGTATGCCGGCCTCAGTAGCTTCAGTTTTCATTGCGAAATGACTGCTGAGAGAGAAGGTTACGTCGTCGGCTAAATTTTGCGTGAGTTATTTCGCTTTATATATTTGAGTGCGGTCTGTGAGACTGCACGTCCACGGTTGTGTTATAAATTGATGCTGACGGTGATTTTGTTTGTTTGAGATTTTGTTACCTAAAATTTTAAAAACGGTCAACCAAAGACTGCAGGCAAACTATCAGATAAAAAGAAAGACATCCCACACTTGTGTAGGCTGCAAACAGCCAATATGCCTTCAATGCTCGAAGCCGCTGTTCAAAGACTAGTGTTGCAACGGATAGCGTATCCGGTAGGATGCCGGATATCCGGGAGGTTGCTAGGCCGGATAGCAGGATATCCGGCTGCCAAAAATTGCATTTTTTTTCTTATATATTTTTGGTTTTAAAGCCATATTGAACGGCGTATCAATGATCCTGAGGGCTGCCATTTGGTTGAAAAAATTTTGAACGTTATTTTTTGACACAGCACACATTTTAGTGTTGCGTGTTTCAATTGGTTGCACAGAAGTGCAATGCAAAATCTCTGAAAAAGGCAATTTTCTGTGAAAATGTTAGCGGAACTGCATCCGGTTTCCTCCAATCGCTCCAATTTCTAATCTTCATCCTAGTACAAATAAAATATAGCAAATCGCACACTAATCACTAAACCGGCACAATTCAAAATTTTGTCGATCACTTTTTTCATGTTCGCCAACATTTTACTGCTGCAAAAGGATCACGTGGAAAAATAAGATTTATATTTATTGATTCTGCAGTTATTTTAAAATAATATAAGTTTAAAAAAGAAATGGTTTCTACAGACGTCGAGAGTTATTGGCTGTTAGCCCGAGAAATGCAAAATTTTTAGTTGTGCCAATATAGTGATTAGTGTGCAAAATGTTTAAAGTGAGGTATCCGGCGGCCGGATAAAGATGGTATCCGGTATCCACCCGGATACTAAATTTAAGGATGGATAGGCCAGATACCGGATAGTGGCAGGATATCCGTTGCAACTCTAGCAAGGACTGCCAATAGAAATGACCAAATTCGACCCTTGTCGAAATTTTTATGTTTATTTTTGAGAAGAATATATTAAGTTTTTTTATGCGTTTTGTTCTTTATATTTCATTGTAAGAGAAGTTAAAGTAACTAAAAAATTAATTTTCCTGTGGTGATATACCAATAGAGTGATCTCAAGCTATAAAGACTGAAAATTGCCTTTAATTGTTATATTGTCAGATGAAGTTTAAAATAAATCCTTTTTTTTTTATTAAAATTGCATCTCTTATTTGAAATTAGTAGCTATTCTAAGGGATAACAGCAAAAAAAGATACAATACTTTCTCATGAAGGTATAAACCATCCCTTAAAGATAGCGGTCTGTGAGACCGCACGTCCATAGTAGTGTAACAAAAATGGAACGTCCACAGTTAAAGTTTAAGATATATGCTAAAATTAGATCTTTATCTGATGCAGCAAGGTTACAAGTGGATCTTAATTCGACTAATGAGTGGTATTAGAACAATAGACTTGTCCAAAATCTTAACAAATGTGTCTTCGCATCCTTCACAAGACTGATTAATCCTTTGTATTCCACCTATCACATAGGTGGGTCTCCCATACACAAGGTAGATGTTATTAAGGATCTCGGAGTGATTTTTGATAAAAAATTTTCTTTTAACGACCACGTAAACCCGGTCATTTCTAAGGCTTATTCGATGTTGGCTTTTATACGCAGACACAGCACAAGTTTTTCTGATCCCTATACAGTCAAAACATTATTTATTTTGCTGGTCCGTTCAAAGCTAGAATATGAATGTTATATTTGGAACCCATTTTATTCGTCCACTGTATTAAGAATTGCGCGAGTTCAGAAATCCTTTACTCAGTGTGCGCAAAAGGTGCGTCAAGCTGCACCCCCCTTTTCATGAAATCAAAAAATTTTTTTCTCAGAATTACGTGCTTTTTATGTGCTATTTATGTACCGACTTAAAAAATTTTGTGCTCGTCCTTGTCAGATTTTAAGGACAAAAGTAATTTGTATGAAAGGGGGGGTGTAGTTTGACACCGCAAAAATTCGCACGTAACGATTTTTTCGAAAAATCGTTTATAGGTGGGAATTATGTGCTATTTATGTGCTCCAATTCTATGGATAAAAAAAAATTTTATTTCAAAAATTTAAGGATTAAATCGACGAAAATTGTTTTTGGCAAGTACATTTTACCAAAAAATTGCGAATAAAAAAGGTTTTTATCAGAATTTAACTTTTTTATTATATATATATTTACATTTTATTCTTTGAAAAAAAAAACAAAAAAAAAGTTTTTTTTTAATGTTAAAAAATTTGTATCATTCACCAAGGTTCGAACCCATACGCAAGAGTCAATGTAAGCTAGCTAGAACACGCGGATCCGTTAACAGACCGATCGATTTAACAGAGGGAGAAATCGTGCTGTAACAGGGAATTAACATTGAAATGTTACAGAACCTGAGAGAAAAAGTGCTCTCGTCATTATGTCTACAGCATATATAGCGGGTATGACAGCAACTACTAAGTTGGCAATGCAGCGTAGAGTATGAATGCTAGCCTCTTAACCGAGAAGCCTCCGGTTCGAGGCTCACGGAAGTATTTTTTTTTCAACTTTAATTTTGTTTTTTTATTTCTGGATATATTTTTTTTAATTTAATAGAATAGATAAAAAATATTTTTCTAAAGAGCGCTACTAGAATTGTGGCTGTGCTTATGAAAACCTTTGTGTGTAAGTTTGTTAACTAAGGGATTGTTTGTATGAAAGCCTGTGTATTAGGCCGGGTCGATTTGTATGGGTAAAAAAAAACTAAGAAATCGTACCCTCGGAAATGAAACTTCAGACAATTCTTAGCATTTTTTCCCAAGAAACCATGGGTATAAAATGAAACGTAGATCCGCGCTGAACGATGGGAAGTTTTAACGATACATATGTTATTAACAGGGATCGGATTTAACATTTTGAAAAAATTTAAAAATATGTAAAAAAAATACTTCGAATATTTTTTCAGATATGTATGTAGAATACTCATAGTAAATACTTCAGCTAAATATCTCCGTTTTCAAAGGGCTAATACGGCGCAGTTGGTTGAGACGTTAGTTTATGTTGCGAAAGGCCGTGGGTTCAAATCCCGACCATAGGTGTTATTTTTTTTTTTTAAATAATTTATTAAAAAGCAGAGAACAAAAAACGGATATCTATTTCTATTTCCTCAAAGGGAACCAAAAGCGGGTTTACAATTTATATGAAAATTTTATATTTTAGGGACAGCAAGCTTCAGACTTTGGAATCCTGCTCCTCTTAAAAGTCCATTTGAAAAGGGTCAAAGGTGTAAAAACAGAGTTTTAACACAGTGCCCTGCAAGGACGCTAGTAAACTAATTGCTAAACAGGGTTGGCAACCGAAACCGTAACCGTTTCATAACCGTTTCATTTCCGATACCGTAACCGTAACCTAAAAAAACATATCGGTTTCGGTATTACTTTTAAAAAAATTAAACGGGAATGCAACTCCAAAATGCTTTAATGCGTCAAAAAATACATCGATATTCTTCGATGCATCGATATTCAATCGGCATCCAAGTTCATTATGAACGCACAAAGAAACCGTCTGGATGCTAAAAGTCTGATTTTATGAAAAATAGAATAATACGTAACAACCTGGCTTAAATATGTTGATAGCCAGAAACGAGAAGCTCAAGAGTATGATCTTGGACTTCAATTTGTTTTTGGGTGAAAATAGCTTTTGTTACTACCTTTGCTTAGTACAGGTAGAAGCACCTTAAACTATGAAATTGGTGGTGTTGTGGATTTTAGTAGAAGCACTAAAAACCCGTGTTGCAATTAAAAGAAGTGATCTTTTTCTTCACATTATATTTAATTTTAATGGTGCTTTTATACACAAATAATGCTTACAAATCAGTAGGTATATCACAATTCAATTAAAGTTTATAATGCTTACAAATCAATAGTTATATCATAAATCAGTAAATTAAAGTTATAAAGAAGAAGAACTAGAGTCAGAAAGTTAGATTTTGCGAATCGCTAATTTTGACTTTTCTGGACGTTTTAAGGTCCCTAGAGTGTAATGGTATAGTTTTTGAGCGGATGTCTGTGTGTGTGTATGTACATTGTACGTACGTTCGCAATTTTTCGTCTCGATTATCTCAAGAACCAAAAAAGATATCGACATGGGACTGGTGTTATTTGACGCATAATCACGTAACTTAGAGCTGATTAGATTTTCAGCGAAATTGGACACGCCCACCACCCACCCCCCATACAACCCAAAATGTTTTTCGCCTATAAAACGCTTTGGAGGCTACAGAAATCAACGAAATTTTGCACAAAGATTAGTTATAGTAAGACCAAGGAATCAGAAAAATTTGGCCAAATTTTGCAAATGTAAAACTGTAAAAAAAATAACTGTTTTTTTTTAATTCTTCCTCTCATTGGGAAGTTTGTCGTGTGGATTTGACCGGTCACACTCAGCTTTTTTGTTTGTGTTTTATCTTATGTACTAACAGCATGGGTTTCGAGCAGCGTTAATCGAAGGAAGCAGGATCGAAACGTTATTTAAAAACTAAACTTTTAAGTCCTGTTTGCTCTCCATTCGGGGTATTCGGGAACGACTTTCTACAGTTACGGCCATAACAGATTCTCTATTATTTTCTGCAACGCGTTTTGAAACGCTAGTGAGCAATTGTACATATCTCTCAGTTGCTTGAATATGAGAGGGAATTCCTGGATCATGAATCGGTGGATCTTCAAAGTCAAGGTATTCCATTAAATGTTCATATGAAATTTTTGCAGTGAAAGGGGGCTCAGATAGAAGACTGTCATCATCTAAGTCGATCAAGTCAAAATAGTCTGTACAATTAAAATTAATTGGATGTTTTTTATATGCTCTAACTTTTGTTGGATCATACAGCTTATCACGGAAATATAAAATTTTTTTTAAGGCTCTCTCTCTTACAGTTCTTCTAACGTCAAAGAGCATTGTTAATAAAACATTCTCCGGATGAGCAAAGTATGCATTGTTTTGGACTACGTTATTAACGATTTCTCGAAGATGCGTGGGTAAATATTGGGTGGACGTTATAAACTTAAAAATGAGTGAACTGCCATAAATAGCGGAGCTGTAGTACTTAACATTAAAGTACATTGGTACATAAATCTTCATAACGTAAGTTGCTAGAGTTTTCAAATTAATTGATGGAGAGTTAGTAGTTACGTATAGGCGTAATAATCTGCTGGCTTTAGTTAACCAACGGGAATGAACTATTTTTCCTGGTTTCATGCTAGCTAAATTATCTGAACAGACGCCATTTGAAACTGCTCTAGATAACCGATATAGGTACTTTACGTCAGTAGAAAGAGCTTCCTCGTCATCAGTTTTCATGGGTGGAGGCATATCCCCCAGAAAGATGGGTTCAAAATCAGGTACAACCTGAAAGAATATGTTTATTTTATTGCAACTGCTTACGACAGAAACTAAATTGAAATGAAACAAGTACTTGCTTACATCAAACTGTTCGCAGGTTTCCATTAATTTTGTCAACCTCCCACTAGCGGTTCGTGGTCCACTTGTTGTTGACTTGTCTAAGGCGTTGAAGACGTGACGAAATGGTAGTTCGTTGAAATGCAGCAAACAAATAAACCAATGCAATGGTTTACTCAACGAAATTTCAAACCTTCGCAAAATTCCATTTTCAGTACCAGTGTTAGTAACTTCACCGTCGCAGCAAATACCGATCAAATGGTCTAAACATTTATTTTTTGATGCAAAAAACTCCTGCAATTGCTTCTGTTTTGTACAAGCGTCTTCGGCATCTACTTTTAAATATCCCATCAGTTGGCTGTTTGGTTCTTTCAAAACCACTAAATGGGACTCTTTTACCATCCTTGTGTGGTATGTTTCACTAATTTTCTCCATTGTTAGTGAATCATTTTTTCTGCCATCAAACGAAAACGTTACAATATTTGAATCAGCACTCTGTTTTCGCCAGACCGAGTCTCTACATTTCTGCTTTTCCCGAGCCACCTTAGCTTTGTCCATAACAACAAATTCGCCATCGTCATCCTTGAATCCAATGTCCTTAAATAAAGGCGTAGCTAAACATGATGCTACTCGGTCGGATACTCCAAATCTATCGCACATCATTGCAAAATTAAAGACGTTGTACCTTTTAGTGTAAGATACTCCCTTAAGCGAATCTGGCTGTGTTGTATATTCGGTTTCATAATCCACATCCATAGAGTCAGTTGCGTACGTGGGTGCGAAACTAGTTGGAGACGTTGATTTTTGAGCGGTTACTTCAGGGAAAAATTCTGGAATTGTATGCCTTCTAACAGTGCATTGGTCAAGTATGAAGTCCTGCAGATGAACAGATATTAACCCACAGGAGCAAGTTGTTGCTTTTATTTTGCATGGACATTTTCCGATGAAAAATACATCATCAAGCGATTCTAAAAAGGCTGAAAATGCGCTGATTTTAGCCGTATTCTTTATTTCCTTTTGATATTTTTCGATCAATCTATTTAATTTTTTTACCACACTTTTTGCATTAATAAGCGGTGTTTCTAATGTATTCCAAATTTCCACAAGTTTTTTGGCTACTTGTGTACTAAAACCTGAATAGGAACGTATACTTCTGTCTGTTTTTTTCTCACACTCGCTTAAATAAAAATAGTATCTCAGAACGTCGCGGTTGCTTGGCAAATTCAGTGCATTTAAATCGCTTGGAAAGCCGAAAGCACAAACATTCTGACACGGTTGCAAATCATCATCCATTTCCAAATTATAAAAACCAATTCACGATATTTTCCACTATTAGGCATAACTAAATTATTTCTTCTCATTTTGATAGAAGAGCGAATTTGCAATGAAGAAGTGACGATTTCAACGGATCTATTTAAACAAAAAATTTATCATACACTCAAGAAACATAAGCGAAAAATCAAACGTTTTGATTTTCCTTTCCTCGCTTCAGCAGCCGCCCTTTCAAAAAAAAAAAAAAATTAGATTAATACACCAACCCCATTTGAACCCACGGCCTTCCTATCGCATCATAAACTAACGTCTCAACCAACTGCGCCGTATAAGCCCTTTGAAAATGGAGATATTTAGCTGAAGTATTTACTATGAGTATTCTACATACATATCTGAAAAAATATTCGAAGTATTTTTTTTTACATATTTTTAAATATTTTCAAAATGTTAAATCCGATCCCTGTTAATAACATATGTATCGTTAAAACTTCCCATCGTTCAGCGCGGATCTACGTTTCATTTTATACCCATGGTTTCTTGGGCAAAAATGCTTAGAATTGTCTGAAGTTTCATTTCCGGGGGTACGATTTTTTGTCAAAAAAATAGACCCGGCCTACTGTGTATCCTTATGTGTCAAAGAATCGAGTGCGCCCAAATTCTAAGTATTCTGGTTGGAATGAATAAGCGGGAAACCGAAAACAAGACCCACGCTAAAATCACATGAGTGATGACATGCAATCGAATTTTCCTTATTTTTAGAAATAAGACTGTTCAAAGTACTTTTTAAAATTACGTGTTTTCAATTTCGTGCATAATTTCGTTCAAAGCAAGCGTATTTTCATACTGTATCATATTTTCATTTGACAGTTTTCTGTATGGGAAGACTACTTGATTTCTTCGTGATTTCAGTCGGAATTACGAAAACGTCGAAAACACGTACTTTCGGCTAAAGCGAGAACACGCTAGAAGAAAAATATGAGAAAGTCTTTTTTATACGTGACACAATCTGTTTGGAAGGCATATTGCATTT
>JAIPUU010001280.1:0-18632 GCA_020466095.1 Chlorops oryzae
ATATTATACAAGACAATGAATATAATTTTGAAATGCCAAAAAAATTATTTGTTCCAAATGCTCGAGGAAAGATCACTTAAAAATTTGTTGGCATTTTGGTTACCTGTTTGCAAACTTCCCTATGATCGGTCATTATTTTGCGTCCAACTGTCCAATTTGCCAATTTCCTCGTGGGGCTGTTCCGAATTTCTGCTACTTGATTCGATGTATGTACATACAAATGTGTGTGTATGTATGTGCGTAGCGGGTTCTTGGAAACGCGTGCCTTTTGGCTTTTTACTTTTTCACTTTGCGAAACAAAACTAAAATTGTTTAATTAAACTTTTTTCTTTAAACTTTAATCTCGCCGGGGCCTCCAAAATGTGCGATCAGGCTTTTCTGATCGAGTGCGAAAATGTTTTTTGTTTTTTAATAAAAGGCGAGTAAGTTTAAGAAAAATTAAACACTGTGTATTTTAACTATTCGCATTGACTTTCTAACAGCGAATGAAATCTTCGAGTTCATTAAAAGAGTACAAGGCAAACTGGAAAGTGAGCGAACAATGAATTTCCAGGAGCAATTAAGCATTCTATGCAACAATGGAAGTGAATTTAGAATTCTTATGTACACGCGTACAAACTTAAGGAAACGAATTCAAGTTCAAGTAATTACTTAAAATCTAAAGTTCAAATTTCATTCTTAAATTAAATAATAAAAAATAAAAATTGCAATTCTGCCTTAACAGATGTATTGTATCGTTTGATTCGATTTTAACAGCCCGGCCAAAACATATTTTGAAAGATATTCTGTTTTTAGAAAAAAAAAAAAAACGCCAGTCACTGAAAGTAAATCGTTTTTTGTAGAAATTCTTCTCAGTCTTATTGTATTTTTAATAAAAATAAGTTTTGTTATTTTCAATCACGAATTTTCATCGAAATTTATTGTAGGACGGTCGGACGGGTAGAGGAGAGAAAACCTAACTGTCACTCTCGTGTGCCTGCGTTTTTGTTTTGTTGAAAAGCTTATCGTGTAAATAGCAACTAAGTCTATGAGAAAAAAAAACTTGAAGGATACCAAAATTTTCGGAAATCCATTCCATAATGTCAAGCCGATGCAGAGCTGTAAAAGAATGACCATTTTTACTTTTAAATTCACAATGAGTTTTAAAAAACTGATGAAAATCATTGCCTGAATGATTCTCGAATTCATTCAAAAATGAATCATTCTTTTACAGCTCTGGCCGATGCAGATAGAGCAGAAGAATTTATGGATGATCATAATCATTATCCAATTTTGGAGCAGTTTTATGATTTTTCGAAAAAAAAAAAAATGACAATTTGGATTATTTTGATGAGCTAATGCTCTTCGAATGCATAGGCTGATACAAAAAACTTTAATTTATATTAGAAAACGCTTTCTCCCATACTTCTTATGTACACACGGATTCAGCTGTTCGTTAGTAAATCGCATTTAAAGAATGCATAGGTACATGTTATTCTTACTGTCCCAGCGGAAAATTGTCTCCTGCATGACAATGTCATCGTGATGTCATCGATGACATACAGATGACATTGTCATGCATGACATCTTGGAGGACATGTCATCGTGGAGGGATGCTGTTCATGTGCTTGAATCTCATTGGCTATTGAAATTTAAATAAGGTCTTAGCGTCTTCAGCGTTGGCATGAATGCCTCCTCGACTCAGAATCCGAAATCGCGGGTTCGATCCCTGGCTGACGCGAACAAAAATTGTTAAAAAAGATTTTTTTTAAAATTTCGAAATATTCAAAGAGAGCGCAAAGAAGAGAGTTATCAAACTGGATTTCTATATTTTGACATATAAAGAAAAAAAAAAAGCATGATGTGCTGCTCTCAAATGCTTTTTTCGCTATCGCACCTCCTAGCATGACATTGTCACCGGTGAAATCACTTTCCAACTCCTGTACAAATGTCATGCTAGGCGTCCTACGAATTGTCACGCATTCCAGGGTGACAAGTCACCCTGACTTCACCGGTGATATCAGGGTGACATTTCCCGCTGGGGTTCTTCTTGGACATTTCATATTCACAGCTGATGCCTGCTGTTAAATTTTGAAAAGGTTGAAATCCTAAAAGCAAAATTCCTGGGGCGCGAAAAATTCTGAAAAAAACAAATTGAAAAAATTAATGCTTTACAAAATTCCGGAACAATCCAAATCTGGATTTTCCCTCAAATCCTCCATATGATTTCTGTCGCTGATATTAGTATCAGTTAACACATGGAAAGTTTTGCGGCTCGTATAAACGCAAGTTAATGAATTGTATGCGGAATTAAATGAAATACATTTGAAAATTTGAAATTGATAAGAACACTTAAAGGCCTCAAACCGATTTCCTTTGAAAGTCACAAATCAAATCAGTGCTTGATAAATAGGTGCTTAAGATTAGGCAGCGGTCTTTCTTCAAAAAAAAAAAAAAATATCTGATCGTGTTTACAATGTTAAGCGGTATTATCACAACTGAATATCAGTTTCGGTAATAATACTTAAAGGCGTTAGAAATTACTCGCATTTGGCTATTCGAATTCAAAATTTTTTTTCATTTCTTTCCCATTGTCAATTCGAAATGTTTGCCGAGGTCTTCAAAACTTTTCTCTTGCTGACCAGCGTTACCTCAGGGTATCTGCCATACCGTATGATGGGTGAGAGCTTTTAAAAATAAATTAATAATTTAAGTACTTGTACAATAAAAAATTCATAAATTCTCTTAATGTAGTTTCAAGGTATACGAGGTTAAATCTCGAAATTCGAATGCTTTGATGCTTTAGAGACTCTTTCGAAAAACAATGGATCGTTTTATGAGTTCTTTCGATTGCCGACACAAGAACGATCTTTCGTCTCATCGTACATCCGGAGGGTATTCAGAATTTTCTTGATCTAGTCTCGAAACTTCTATAGAATTTCGATTACTCGATGAAAATTTCGGTGCAACTATCGATCGTGATATTAAATTACACCATCAGCTAAAGGAGTCGAGTCCGTTTCGAGCGGGCGAACGCTTAGGAACCGAACGTTATTATACCTTGGATGAAATACACAGCTAATAAACTAAAAAAACGATATCCGAAACTATTCTTTTAAAACTCGGAAACCTTTAACACGATCCTTAAGACGATTACAATAACGAATCGACGGTCGGGTCGGAAAAAATTATATTAATTGACGGTGGTATTCAATTTAATTTTCCCCGGCACCCGTGTATATTATTAATTAGGAAAAAACGAATTCCGATTTATTATCGGACATGATTGGATAATTTTCCCCAAATGCGGACGGTTATGATATACGCAAATACGAGCGACACGAGATTGTGGCGGAAGACCAGAAAGCCATATTATGATATAAAGAATGATAAGCACTGCTTTGGCGCGGGATATAAATCGGAATTTCGGAATCCATTGGAGTGAATTGGGGACCTCGGAATTTCCCTGTGATGAAGTTTATGGGGGTCCAAAAGCATTTTCCGAGCCGGAAGCGATTGTTTTACGTGATTTACTGCTGACACTTCGCGACAGGGCCGTCATGTAATAAACGCTGCATTCATTCGGCGGATTAATTCTCTATCCATGGAGATATGATCTGTAAGCTCGAAGAGTTTGAATGATTTGGTTTTTTTTTTTTTTGAAATTAGTTCTGCTATATTTTCCCTTTTAGTTTGTTACCTGAAAATTGGAAGGAATTACATGAAGTAGGTCTAGCAGGCGTTGATGCTATTAATGCAGCTACCGGTTACACGTATAATCTTGGATCTGCAGCAAAACTTTTCTTGCGGCGTCTGGGGCAAGTGATGATTACGCCTATAGCGTTGGTATTCCCCAGGTATTCACGATAAAGTTAAATGATACTGGTGGTTCGGGGTTTTATCCGCCGGCAAAAAAAATTGATGACATGGTTAAAGAGACATGGGCTGGCGTACGAGCGATGGGTATCAAGGTCATTGAAATGTATCGACCTAAGTAACGCGTACGCTAATAATAAAATGCTAAAGCTTGAAATTTCCTATCAGAACCGGTTAATTTTTATTGGAAAGGGTACTCTTACTTTAACCCTTTCGCAGCTGGCGGGGCCATATATTGTATGTCCAGAAAAGTTGAAACACGACTAAATTAAAATGTTTTACATGTAAATTGGGATTAATGGGCTCCAAATTGTCTTCGGAAATGTTGTCTATTGGCAACTCTCTATTGTCAGCTGTTTTTTGTTGTCATTCGCCTTTAGTTTTGCATTTTAGGTCGATGAGTGGAGTCGTTTTTTTAAATTTAATAGTTGTTTACGCTTAAAAACAAATACAGTTTGACAATATAAAGGTATTTTTATCATAAATAGTGAAAAAATAGCTATTAATTACTGATTGGGGTAAGTTAAATGCAATTTTATACTTATTTTTTTTTTTTTAATTTTTTGATTTGATTTTTTTTGCTTGGTTTTGTAAACTTTCGTTTTGTAGTTAGGAATTGTTGGTGCAACATTCCTTTGCATAACTTCTGTTGCCACAATGGAGGGACTTGTGAAAACCCTTTCAAGGTAAAGATTTTCATTTTCGATCTGATCAAGAATATATATGTATGGCTTAGTTCTGGCAGTTTACAAGATTCGCACAAAACTAATATTCCCTGCTTATGCTGGGGGTATAAAAAAAACAAGTAAGAAAGCTTAAGTCGGCGGTCGGGCCCGACTTTGACATAACCCAGCGTCCCGACAATATTGACGCACCGTTTTTTTAACGGAATTACACAGACGGACGGACAGACGGACATGCCTTAACCGATTCAATTTTCGATCCTGATCAAAAATATATACATTTGTCTAAACTTGCGGAGCGCACAAAACTCATATACCCTCCTTTTTCTGCATCTGTTTTTCCTATAGAAATCCCATCACTGAGAAAGCCCTTGAAAGTTGAAGAAGTAGAACCATGGACTAAAACCCCTATCGTTTAATTTGACGCTACTTCTACCGCTACTCACAGAGCAAGCCGACTTTCTACCGTTAGATACCTCTACCTTAGCTGGTCAAATCTAATAAGTTCGATTTCATTGATAGCAGTCGGATAGATGTTCATTTAGATATTTAATTTTCTCATCTTATTTTCAAAAAATTTATTGGAAATATAGGGTACCAAATGAAAGGAAATTGATCCAGCATTTTGAGAAAAATACAAAATTTGGGTGTTAATTGGAAACTTTTCATACCAAAATGGCTTCCAAAGTAAAAAAAAATTGTAAGTTTTTTCAGAATTTTTCACTTTGACCGTTTATTTTTCACTCAGTGGGTCAAACTTTTACCATCAATTTATTTTTGCCTAAAAGCACATACAATTGTCTTTTAAGCTGCATTTAAGTTTTTTTTCTACGATCAACCATTATCGCGGGAGATTATTTTTTTCGACTTACTGCCTAAAAAACTTTAAGGCCCTATAACTCCTCAGGGGTGCGTTTTCGGTACTTTTTTCAAATCAAATCGCCTTTCATTCGAGAATCGACTTCGTTGGGACGTTTTTTGCCCATTAGGCCAGGACTACAAAATATTATTTAAATTGTGTAAAAATTTACCAATTTTTTACCTATTTTTTCAGTATGTTTGGGCATATGGTATACCTCATTTAGAAGAGTGAAACCAATTTAGATTCTTGAAACAAATAGATTAAATACTTACATACATATGTATGTATGTTTTAATTGGGTTTCATTTATTTAATTCAATATTTTCAATAACTTTCTCGGCCATTGCTTTAATTCCGACCCATGTCTCCGTGACGAGGGGTTCGATTTGTGCTGGTGATGGATCAAAACCAGTACCCGCCACCGGGCAGTTCCATGGTAATCGATATTGGAATTTTCCCTTGGCGAGAGCGTAATCATCACTGCCACCGGCTGCGGCGTAGAGAACATTTGTCGAGCTGCCTACGCTATAGGATGTACCAGTTGCCTTTTTGATTGCATCAGCTCCAGCTTGGGCAACTTCATCTAAATCTTTAACATTGTCAGGTAAACTCCTTCAAGGGAGAACAAGACAGTGCGAGAGAGGAGAGAGATCGAGAGACAGCGAGAAACAGCGAGAGACAGCGAGAGACAGCGAGAGACAGCGAGAGACATCGAGAGACATCGAGAGACAGCGAGAGACAGCGAGAGACAGCGAGAGACAGCGAGAGACAGCGAGAGACATCGAGAGACAGCGAGAGACAGCGAGAGACAGCAGAGACGGAGAGAAGCGAGAGACAGCGAGAGACAGCGAGAGACAGCGAGAGACCGAGAGGTCGAGAGACAGCGTGGACGCGAGAGACAGCGAGAAACAGCGAGAGAGATCGAGAGACAACGTGAGACAGCGAGAGACAGCGAAAGACATCGAGAGACAGCGAGACACAGCGAGAGACAGCGAGAGACAGCGAAGACAGCGGAGACACGAAACAGCGAGAGACAGCGAGAGACAGCGAGAGACAGCGAGAGACAGCGAGAGACAGCGAGAGACAGCGAGAGACAGCGAGAGACATCGAGAGACAGCAAGAGAGATCGAGAGACAGCAAGAGACAGCAAGAGACAACGAGAGACATCGAGAGAGAGCAGGCGAGAAAGAGAAAAAGAGAGAAAAGAAGAATAGAATGAAATTCACATTAAAATAGACAGCTTTCCAATTAAAATCTTACGAAGCATATCCCCAAGGATACAATAGATAATTCCCATACGAATGCAAGGTCAGATACATTTTTCCCCGTCCGGTTATCGAATGCATAATATCACGAACGACTTTTGTCTCGGGCTCGGAAAATGCTTTCTCGCCCATAAAGGTTTCCACGCAGGCATTGCTGGATGCGCCAATTTCACCCCAATGGAAGTCAAAATTCCGATTGCCATCGGTGCCCGCGCAAAGGCCATTAACTGGTTTCCTCGTCTTACGCCACATACGACTCTTGGTAAACGTATATTCATAGCCATCGGGATTGACAACGGGCAGAACGATCCAATCGTAGTCCTTTAATAAATGTGCATTCTCCTCGAATCTCTCGACCAATTGATGTATAATATAAACACCTTCGGCCGGCGCTATCCATTCGCGAGCATGAATACCGGAATCGACAAAAATGATTTTCTTATTGGCAACACCGTCGCCATTGCTAATTGTTATCGTCTTCATATCACGTTTTTCATACGATTTTCCAACGGTTTTCACCGCAACCCTCTGCGGAAATCGAAGTGCCAAATTATCGAGATAATCGTTTATCTCCGAATGCTTTAGGAATGTGTCGAAGGAGACAAGACCATTCGCGGCCGGCAACGAACGTGCATTCTCAATTCGATTGTGCTGCTGTTCTTCCAGTGTTCTACCGAAATCCCCATTGACCAACGTGTAAGCCATATTGTAGTGATCGAGCAATGTTTCAAGATCATTTTGAATTTCGGGCTTAATCATAACACGTGCCGCTTTCCCCATCAATCGTGGCAGATCGAAGAAATCGTATTCCTCATTGGCCGAGAGTCGCAACAAAATCCCCTTTTCGTATTCATTTTTCGCATTAATATCGTAGATCTTGTAACTGCCATGAAAAGAGAGAGAGAGAGAGAGAGAGAGAGAGAGAGAGAGAGAGGAGAGAGAGAGATAGAGATAGGAAAAAAACAAAAATCAAGGTATTTAAATTATTCCCATTTTCTATCCGCTCACCCTTTGTAATCGTTCGCGACGGCACTGCACATATAGGCCGCGCTGCATAGGAGCAATATCAGCGTTAGATTTCGCAACATTGCACCTCGATATAGTGGAAGAGTGACAAAATAATTGAAGCCCCCTCGATTTTCCTCAACAATCTAATGTCTTCATTTAACACGAAATGTACTTTTATAGTCTTCCGTTTGCTTGCGCGGCGAAATGTGTGTCTGTGCGATTAGTTGCTATTGCTTGTCAATTGTTATCTCGGGAAATATACAATATGGGTTCGCCAACCTGACAAAACAAGATACTTACTTAGGCATTTCAACGGGCACAAATACCCGTGTGTATATCATCGATACGTGCACCGAGCGCCAACTATCAATGGCCGTGACAGCGTTCTTGTTGTACCCTTCAACGCAACGGGCTTAGATATGCATTTCCTCAAAGCATTGCCGAAGCCCTAAAACTATTTACATTCGAGCGAATAAGAATTAAATTTTTGTATTCCCTCGAAATGTTTCTTTTACGAAGAACCTCAGCACGAATTAAATCCAATTCAAAGATTCTTTGCTTTTATTCATCATCGTATTTGAGTATTTTATCTTTTCACAAATGAATATGATACATGTTCATACATGAAAGCACAGTGAAAACTCCTGTGGATTCACAATCATTGTGCTCACTCATATGAAGAGATACCCATAAGAAGAAATAACCACCAGGGCTCCTTAAAAGTGCAATAAAACGTCGAAAAATTCTTTGAACCCAGAAAGAGAAAACTTATTCCCCTGAAAAATGACCTTAAGGTATTTTGTTTTATAATTTTATACTCATTGGAAAATATTTCATTTTCAGGGGGCTCCTTTCAATTCATTGCAGTTATAATTTCAATGCAAGATATTGTGACTAAAATAGGAGAAATAATATTCAGCCTTATTATGTATTCCGACGGATCGAATCCGTTCGGATTTTCACATTTTTATGAATGAAAAAAATATTTTTGAAATATTTTTGTTTTGGGTATTCGATTAGGTTAGATAGGCCGCCCCCTAGGACGTACTTAGAACAGGTAGGTCCATTGTGATACCCTTTTTGTTTTGGGTATTAGTCAAAGATTATAAGAAAATTTTCCATTTCCATTAATTTGGACACATTAAGGGTATTTTTAGGGCATTTTCCCAGTCTACTCTTAATTATCTTTCAGAAAACGCGGGCGGAAGTTCCTAGCCAGCAAAGATATTTATGTGGTATGGATCAGTACGTGATTGAAGCTTTCACTGTTTACATTTTCACTTATTAAAAGAAAAAAAAAAAAAATGTATTTTTAAAAGTTACATGAGTGTAACAAACACAATTTTAAGAAATGAAATGCCTCTTTATATCGTAAGAAAATACCAATAGACATAGAAAATTAAGTGCCGCATTTTATCGGAGCTCTTAAAATAATTTAGCATTTTTCTTTTCTCTTTTTTTTATTGATTTTTTTTTTTTATTTATTTCATTCTGAATGCGCGTCTCAGAATGGAAATGCGGAATTCGTGACGTCAAAAGCTTAAAACATCTGTATTTACATAAAGTTTTTATACTTATGAAGAAATGGAAATATATATGTATATATATGAGCTCTATTCCTTGAGTCAAACGCCCTTGAAATATTATTCGGGCATGTCACAGAAATCGAATCGATTGAAAACGTTCAAAATCAATGAAATTTTCATACAAAATGTAAGCGAAATCGAACGTTTTCTGTCGTATCTATTCGTTTTCTGTGACATGCCCGATTTATTAAATTCTCGTCATCTTAGATAATATTGAATGAATGATATCCTCTGGGAAGATTATTCGTGCATTTAAAAAAATTGATACGTCAATCGCGGAATATCTACCCAGCAAACATTTTCTGAGCGCTCCGAAATATTATGAGTCCGAAATGAGTCTGAAATTATAAAAATAAGAAGCTCATATTTATGAGTCCTATATGAATCAGAAATATGTCGAAAATAAGAAAAATAAAACTTACGTCAACAGTATTTATAGGCGGTGTCAAGAAACTGTACTGTTCATCTTTATTGACCATGTCAACAACGTGTCTCCTTATAATGCGAAAGAGTACTCCATTTTTTCTACATAATAGTACCGACGTCAATACACCGAGAGAAATAACAACAGTTAAATCAACTACTTAGAACAGTTAAAGTAAGAGTGGTCAAATAAACTGTATTCCGCGTTAAATTCACTGAAAAAGGCAGTCAAATGAACAGTTGAAAAACAGTTAATTTTTATGTTCAAATTCGCTTTCGTTCACTTAGACGTATAAGTTCGCATTCTGATCGACCGTCTCCGGAGGTTTCGATAGCTCAGTGCTTTAAACTGTGACTCGACAGTCGTGAGCTTCGGGGTTCTATCCCTGCTGGCGGCGGGAATTTTTCTGAATTTTTTTTTAATTACAGTTTTTTTTTTTTTGTTCAGAGTGTAGTTGTTTTGGAAGACAAACATTTTCTCCTAAATTTTTAAGGTTTTAATTTATTTAATTTTTTTTTTAATGGTTCATTTTCAAGCAAAAAATTTTGGGAGTGAAACAATTCCTTAAGCACGTTCCCCAAAACTTGAGCAAACTCAAGTGAGCATTTTGACCAACAAATTAAATTCGTTCGTTTAGCGTAATGGTTAAGACGTTCGCCCAGCGAAGTGGAGGAGGTCAGCGGTTCAAGGCTCGGCCGAGGCGAGAAAATTTAAAGAGATGAAAGAGAAAAAGATTTAAATAGAAACAAATAAATAAAGAAAAAATATAATATTAATAATTTGATAAAAAAAAAAAAAATATTAATAAAAGAAGATAAAAAAAAGTCAAAGCAAAAAATAAATTTTTTTTCCCAGTCGCTGGTGACAGTTGATTTAACCGCGAGACAGTTATATCAACCATCAGGTAGTTATATCCTTATTGACTTTGTTTGTACTGTTGAGTTGACCGCTACTGTACATAAGCTAACAATTAACGGTGAACTCGGTTATTTTAACCTGCCTTTTCAGTTAATATAACTACCTTTTTCTCTCGGTGTACAAATCAAGAAATGTATGTGTATTAATCAATACCCTGTAATAAACGAGCGGTCAGTTTGCCAAATAGGACCCACCTTAGGTGAGACTGTTAGCAACTAGACCATAAAAACTATGGAGCACGTCTAACCTAAGGTCGACCTCTAAAGGTCTCACCGCTGACTGTTCCTTAAGAGATCGAGGGGCGGTGAGTAAGACTCTCGCTCAGCAACCACGTAGGTCGTGTTTCGATTGCTGGCTCGGCTGGCTTCTCTATTGCCTAAGTTCTTTTATATGTTCATATTTTAATTAAATTTTTTTAATAGTTAATTTTGAAAAATATAAAATTTTTTTTTAATTTGTAAGTATTTTTTCAAATATTATCTTTTTTAAATATTTATTTTTGAGTTGAAAAATTCTTGCTTGAAAATTCTATTCTATTTTACAAAAACTTGAGTAATCAAAAACTCAAGTCAGCATTTTGATCAACATAATAAATTTCCTTGTTTAGCGTAATGGTTAAGACGCAGACTTACCAACCCAGAGATCAGAGGTTCGAGGTTCTTCCGAGACGAGAAAATTAAAAAAAAAACATTAACAATGTTTAAACAAAAAGATTTAAAAAATAAAAACAAGAAAAAAACAAAATAAATAAAACAAAAATTAAAAAAATTTAATTTAATTAACAAAATCGTCATTTGACCTCCAACTCACCCAAAACGACTCACCATGGATGAGTCTTGCATGCACTACTCTCTTTGCAATGTAGGCCCCATGTTAAAGAGGTGAGTTGAATGCATGTATGAGTAAATTATGTGTGGACTAGTTGTGGTCTATTTGAGTGCGATAGGAGTCATATATGGCTCATATTAAGAATGAAATAAGAGTCAGATATGAGATCAGAAAGAGTCATAGATATATGACTCCAAAATTTCTTCCTTCGCTATATGACTTCGGACTCATATAAGACGATCTTCGCAAGAGCTCATTATGAGGGCTCCGAATCCTATAAGGAGTCATATATGAGTCTTTCAGGGCTCAGAACGTTTGCTGGGTAAATACATATAATCAGTAAACCGGCATAATTCAAAATTTTTCAAATCGAATTTTTTATGTTTGACTCAAGGTGGTGCAGTTAGTAGTACAAAAACAATGTAAGAAAATTCTAAAAATTAAAATCAGCTCACGTTTGTTTGAATTTTGTTCATATGTACATAAAATTTTTAAATTTCGTTGAAAAATTTAATATTGAGCGATTTCAGAACAAAATTTAAATGTTAAAATTGTTCTGAAATTTTTTGAAATTGAGCAATTTCGATCTACGTGTGGCAGGCATATAAGCGTACGAAATGTTGATTAATTCAGCAGCTAACTAAGACTAATATTAATTAATAAAATGGACCAATATTTTCTGCTGGCTCCAAAGGATATTAGATATTTGTTCGAGAAATGCGAAATTGTTTAGTTGTGCCGGTTTTATTATTAGTCGATGATATGTAAATTCCCTGCAGGAAATGACAGTAGTGAATCTATACTCTTTTTCTACTGTCCGCGTCAACAGTACTATTGACCAGTTATGCCCTTCGCAATGCAAACCGCTATAGACAAATAACATTGCTTGTCATTGCAAAAGCACCAATAGTGGAGACAAACAATAGACATGCTATTGACGAGGGAACCATTATGAAGGCATTTATTTTAGTACGTCAATAGCAAGAGCCGTTCGTGTGCCTATGGTGGCTCAATGCGTTGAGTGCTTGCCTTGAGCTCTGAATCTCGCGGGTTCTTTGCTGTGGTTTGAACCGGGAACTTTCATACTGCTGGTCGAGAACGCATGCTCTATACTATTGGGGCCTCTGACATGTATTCAGCAAATATGTTAAATGAATGAAATTTAGCTGTAGAAACCTCGTTGATTGTTTCTATCGCATTCACTGCAGCAAAAACTCACAAAAATTAAATATATTGACTTCTTGTTGACATGGTCGACAGAGATGAGCTATACCTATTGACTCATTGTAGACATTGGGTCATGTGCCGACAGGCTTCCTGCAGAGAATCGATAATAAATCGCAACACTCGAATATATTTATTGGCCTAAATAATTTTAAACGCAGTAGTTTTATTTCTATGACAGTCAGACTTTTTAAGCTTTTTGTTTCTTCTTCTCTTTTTTTCTTTGTCATTCGAGTCTTATCGCGAACTCGTTGGAAATTCTTATCGCATACTTCAGTAGAGCACATTTAATAGGTCTTTTAATAAAGTCAGATAAATCGGGTGATTATGTACAACGTTTTGACAATTTTCAATAATTGAATTTATGAAAGTGTTTTGATTTTCTGTTCCCTTATCATAATTTATCAGCTAGCTTAAGTAGTTAACTTAAGTTAACGTGACTAAGAACTAATTCTTTTAATCGGCGGCGCACAGTGTCGCGTCTCCATACATCTGGCGGCCGAAAATAGAAGGAGTTTTTACTCTATAGAGCAATGAAATAACAGCATGGACGTTTCTTTGCATACATGTATGCAAATTTGAAAAAAAAAAATTATGGAAATCAAACCACCCCAACACCCACCCTCCATATGAAGGGGTGACTCCAATTTCACATTTTTTGACCTACAGACTTCGAATTCAGAAGAGCTCTTAGTGTTGTGTTACAAAATTGGACGAATTTAACATCGATATGCTGGCAAGCCCACTTTTTTTGTGCCACGCCCAATCAAATTTGTTGTATAGAGGACTTATGAACTCCCAAAGCCATATGAAAATTTGTATAAAATATTATGAATGGTAATTTATATGTAAATTTTAAATGTGTTTAACACAAAAAAAAAAAAAATAAAAAATTCCGGTCCGCATGCCAAATATTGAAATTCATGGAATAAAATTACACTAATTTCATACGAATTACATATATTGGCATTTCCAGAAAAAGTAAACTTTTTGTCGCGTCCGTATATTGTAGCTGATTGCCATTCGGGACTGCATAGAAACTTTGAAAAATATAAAAGTCCGCATAAATGCTAGAAAGTATTGAGAATTAAAAGTACTTTTTAGTAGATACATTTTCAACATCGCGATCTCAAAGGGATTTTCTTGAAACTCGTTTTGACATGATGGAAGTTTTTCGATAATTTTCATATTTTTAGCCAAACTGAAATCGAACGGAAATGCTTCAAAATCCTTGCCTTTCTTAACCTACCCAGCCGGAAATTTTCACTATTTCTGCAGTAATTTCCGAAGAAAATTCATACTGCGACTACTCGCATTACTAACCCTTACTTCAAATGAAGTTTCTTAGGAGATGGCAGCTATTTTCAGTATTTAAAAAATTCATGTTTATTCCCCAAGAAGCAAAAATGTGGTATTCATTCGGTATTTCATTTCTTTATTCAAACTTAATATGATCAGTTTTTGGTATTTGAATCCTCCCTTCTTTAATGTCACTTAAATCGGTTTTTAAAGTAGAGCTGTATTTTGTTTTAAATTGTATTTAATATCCTTCTTAAAGCAGTCTAAGATGGTTCTGAAATTAGTAGCCATATTCGAACATTAAATCGGTATGATGGGACGTATTTAATACTTCGAATATCGTACTTTAATTAGTAAAGTGTTTTTTCATAACGTGTGCTGCCAAAATGAAAAAAGTTATGGCCACCCTGCATTTCAGTCCGGTGTCGGCCACCGAAGGGAATGGTGTACCTCGGATGTTAAACTTTTCCAAATCAAATTATTAAATTTGTATTTTCTTCTAATTTCAGCAATACTTATGATTGTACGAAATTTAAAATGCTTACGGTTAATCTTTGCAAATTATTTGACTTAAAAAAGTATATACTAAAAACCCCACAAAAAAACACATTTTTTAAGCACCAGCGCTTTGATTTCAGCGTAAATTGTCTTACAAAAATATTTCTCAATTCAACAATTATGAAGGCGCGTGAATTTTTGAAGGGGTGCAGGTGTAATTTCAACCGTAAAAGTCGTTGCGTTTGTAAAATCGCTTCAATTTGGCGTAACGAACAAAAGCAAAGTCACTTATTTATTATCATCTTGAAGAACACAAATATTTGTCAATAAATTTTAGACAGAACCAACCCCTCTGCGAATTATGTTTTCGTTCCATTTTTCATTAGTATTTTAATCAATGTGAAAAAAGAGATAGAGAATTTTTTATAAACTCATAAGCTGTGCTGGAGTTAAGAAGCCTTTAAGAAGAAAAAACAGAACTTGAAACTTCGCTCTCCTATTGAAGTGGCAATTAAGATAGAAAAAGCTTCTCAATTTCTTTCTATCGGACCGCCCACTGGGCCCTTTTGAACTTAATTTGGACTTTAATATGTCTTAAAGACGGAGTGCTTACCTTTTTAGCCTTCTTCATACTTTTTTAAGTTATATAGTAAAAATTTTTGTTACTTGGGTCATTAGGTAAAGGAGTTATGACCCTGGTCCGCATAAAAACTTCATTTGGGAAAAGTGCACGGCTGGCTGGCTAAAATGTACAATGGCATGATTATTTCATTTGAAAATAGAGTATATTCTGCTAACATGAATGAAAATATCATTCTGAACAAGACTATGGTGCCAACGGAATAAGAATTTTCATTTGAAAAAAAGTATATGCCGCACGGGGATCTGAGAGGAGAAGGAAAATAAATTTTAAAAATTTTCTAAATGTATTTTGGCTGTAATACATTGTCACCCTTTGGAAAGACTAAGAGTTTTAATTCTTAAAACATCTTAAGTACAACAAAAATATAAAACTTTTGAGAATTATAACACACAGATTGAAAAACATCTTGTCATGAAAATTTCCCTATTTCAAATGAAAATTTCATTTGAAGGAGAGTCTGTTGCAACGAGCTCTTGCTTCTGTGATCTTTTCACTAGAAGATCATTCGAAAAAGCACCAATTGGCCTCTTTCGAAACGAATGCTTCACTACTTCTGGTATTAATGATTTGTTCATGCATGCGATAAGGTCCGGCTGGGGTGTTATTTTTAAACATTTTTTTATGAATCCAACAAAAACTTATGTTGAGTTTGTAAGGGAAAACTTTGAACGCTGGTGGTAGCGACCTCTAAATGTAATTTAAAAAATTCAAAAGAAATACTGAAATACTTCTTTATGTTATACAATGAAATGACGAGATTCCACGCGAAAATTTTTTTTTTATTTTGAAAAAAAGAACACATCTCGAAAATAACTAATTTTTTCTGGTATGTACTTCCAGTTCTAGGTTCTGCTGTATGCAATCAAAACAGAAAACGCAAATTTTTTCGATATTTTTCAAGAATTAATTTTCACAATCATTTTGATTTCAATGAACTAGGTTTCAAAAATTTAAAAAAATGGGGCGTGGCAAATGGTCTATCATATTCAAAAAGTTGTTTTGCAAAAGTGTATTCAATTGATTTGATTTGGGGTTCAAGACTAAAAAAGTTAAATGGTCCTCGAATAGTTATAATTACACGGAGAGAAATAAGTGCCCGAAATATAATTGGAACAAATAACATATGTGATTGGAGCCTTGCCCCGATTGCATTATTAATATAACTAGAAAATGAAAAATACTAATTGTGCTCAATCACTTATATAATTGCATTTAAATTTATCATATATGGGCAATTCCATTTGTTGGTACGTTACACTTTTTTTAATTTTGGGCACATAACTTCTTAAGTTTTTAAATACGATGTCGAGCTTTTCCAGTAAATAAAGATAGGCATGAGTTCTAGAAAATACAATATATAATTTGAAAAAAGTCCATGGGGCATCCTGGTAATGCTGATTAAAAGGCGTTGGTACGTTACAAATTTTTCTAGCTGTTTTGAGAGAGCGGCAGATATTGTGAAAACTCTGCTCTCCTACTGAATGTAGTTTTACAAATGTTTATGAATTATGTAAAAAAGGTTACTTTCGATGATTTGCATTAAAAAAACCCAAGAAATATGTGTTGATAAATTTTAAAAAATATTATACGCCTGTTGGTACGTTACGTTGGTATGTTACATAAAAATTTTTTGAAATCGAACTGTCATAGAGATATCAAAGTAAAAAAATTTTTTACAAAAGATTTGACCTAAATCTATAAAATTAACCTTCTGAATAGTATAGAAGCTTTTATGCCCGGCAGACTTTGTGTGCCGGGAATACTATCTTTTTGCATCTGTTTGAAACACCCAGGTGTTTCATCAAATGAGGGTACCTCCTGCTCATCAAGTAAAAAAATGAGGCGTGATCGTTTATCCTTTAAAAGTGTGTATGCCCAAAACAGGGTTGGATCGACGGTGGCTATATCGGGTTTGCACACCCCTTTGGGAAATTTTGATGGTTTGGATGGTTTGTGCGTATCAAAGACTTCTATCCAACAAATATAAAAAATCAGGTGTGTGATTGGATTGCCGGAAATTCATTTCCACGGGAAATCGAAATAAATACTCGGGAATTTAAATATGTTCGAAATTTTTTAATTCGAAAATTTTATCGTATAGCCGCTCTTTTGTTTTTGACAATGTCATTTCTTTCAAAATTTCCATACATTCTTCAAAATATTGGAGGAACGAAATTCCCAAGGAAAGGGAATCCAATCACATGAATCACACGAATAAAACACTTACATACTAGTGGTATTCAATCAGATGGGGCAATTGGAGTGGGCAAATTTTGCACTAGCAAATTTTGCACTTTTGCATGAACAACCCTCTGAAGAACGAGTGCAAAAATTCAACGATAACAGCTGTTTGCTTTTAAGACCCATACGGACAGTCAAACATGTGTGGTCTTTCACATTTATATTACGCAGATATAATTGATTTCAAAAAATTAAGATGCAAAAAATTTTTGGAAAAAAATATTTATTTGTAAAAACGATAGTCGTATTATTAAATAGATGCATGGCATTAATTCAATTTCACTTGTTTTTCACTTATTGAACTTTATAAATCATGGTTTTTGTATTTCTTCATACATTCATACTCATTTGACACTGTAGGGTCGCCATAGCACTCATTTGCACACAAAATCGGGCAAATGTTGCACATCAAAGTCGATGTGCAATAGTTGCCCATCTGCGGAAACGATTTTCCATACAAACCAATTTGCCCAAATGCCCAAATGCCCAAGATGCCCACCTGCTTGAATACCACTAATAACTATCAAGTTACATAGATCTTAGAACATTTGAAACTGCGACCGGTACCTTGTCAGGCTAACAATCATGAAAGCGTTGGTACGTTACAGCTTTTTAATGATATTTAAAATTAAAAATAATCAGCAAATTTAATTTTTTTAACGGTATTCTTTGAACAATTTCGAATACTTAGAGGAAAAAATAAAGAGCATTTATTTCATCGACATACTTTACTTTGACACTAACTTTGTTGCATTTAGCGTTGGTATGTTACACAAACTTTGCGGCCAAATGCAACACTGTCTGCGTCGCTTAAAATTATACTTTTCGTACTTTTGCCAGCTTAATCTAAAGCTCTTGATTGTTAACCATAATTGGGCTTAGTTATATATCGAAAAATATATACATGTTTTATTTGCTGACCTTGGGAAAATTTTCGACGTTTGACATTTTTCTTCGAATAATTTAAGCTTTTCACAAAACACGCGTGTCCACTTGCAAAAAAAAGATGCACTATATGCATTTGACAGCAACGTATAGATTACATATCTGTTCAACTATTATCGATATTTTTTTCCAACTTTAATCGAAAAAAATTTTTTTTTCTTCTCATCGATTTCTGTGGAATTGCCCATATGGGTATTTCCAAACGGACGTGACAGTTACTTTATCAATTTTAAGTCCCGAATTGAAGAATGTGGCAAATGGTAATTTTGTTTCTAACTATTATCGTGCAGTTTTTCCGGAATTTTATACTTATGAAAATTTTTTCGCCGATCAGAAAGGCAATTAGATATGTT
>JAIPUU010000994.1:0-19485 GCA_020466095.1 Chlorops oryzae
ATTATAAAAAATTACCCCAAATCAAAAAATGAAAAAGGCCCCAAATGTAACATAATTTTTGAAAAATGCAAAATGACCCAAAAAAATCGCCCTAAAATTCGTGCTGTTTTATTCAATACAAAATTTTGGGGCCATTTTTCATTTCGATTAAAATACACCTGTTTTTGTTTTTGGGGCCTTTTTCATTTTATTTTGGGGCCAAATTTAATTTTTGATTTGGGGTAATTTTTCATAATGCAAAACGACTCCAAATTTTGGGGCCTTTTTTCATTTTCAGTTTGGGGCCATTTTGCATTGGGGCCATTTTTCAGGGAGCCCTCGAGGACTTTTCAAAATATTAACAAAACTTCAAAATCCCTTTCAGGGTGCCGTAGTCGGCAAGCTCTTATGAATTCCACGATAAAAAAAGCGAGCTCGCGTATTCTAAAAACCGCGATAAAAAAGCGAGCTCGAGGCGAGCTCGTTGCAAACGGTTCGAATTCTTATCGCGTTTTGTCTTCGAATCGAATTCGAATCGAACGCAAAATACGATAAAAGCGCGATATCGCGAAAATTGCGTTCCGCGAATTCCATTCGAACACGTTATCGTTTTTGTGTTTATTGGGTACGTACTAGTGTCCGACCGAAGGTGGAATTTTAGCCGAAGCCGAAGCCGAACAATCGGCAGAGTTGAAGACTTCGGCCGAAGACCGAAGGCCGAAGCCGAATGAAAAACATTTTACAGTAGGGAACAAAATCAGTCTTTATCAGGGACCCAAAATAATAATTATTTTTGAAGTTTGAATTTTAAAAATCAATATAAAATAAATTATATTTTAAAAATTTGTATTTGAGTGTTATTCTTAGAGTTTTATTTTTTGATCAATAAATAAAAATTATTTCTCAAGTTTTATTTTTTGATCAGGAAATAACAATTTTTTTTCGAGTTTTATTTTTTACTCCGAAGATAAAACTTATTGTAAGAGTTTTAGTTTTAACTCAGTAAATAAAAATTGCTTTATTTTTTGCTCGGATGATAAAAATTATTTTTGGAGTTTTAATTTTCACTCAGAAAATAAAAATTATTTTTCAAGTTTTTTGTTTTACTCACAACATTATGCAAACACAAGTATTATGCAAATTTTTTTTTGGATTTGAATTGTGGTTGCCGATTTCGATCTGGCCTTTTTCATTTCCTCGTGTTCATCATCATCCGACTCTTCATCACTTGATCCTATTTCAGGCGTTATCTTGAAAAAGTGGTAATATACTTGTGCAAGAGTTTTATTTTTGTGAGTAAAAAAAACAACTCAAAAACAAATTTTCAGGGACTGAAAATAATCATTAATTTCAATTTCTATTTCTTTCATTTTGTTCAAATTGTGATTTTTATTTAAAACTCAGAAAATAATCATTACGTTCAGATTTCTATTTTTTCTTTCAAATATAAAACTTAAATTTCGTTTTATATTTTTTCGCTTAAAAATATAAATCAATTTCTGATTTTTATTTTTTCGCTCAAAAATAAAACTTAAATTTCGATTTATATATTTTCACTTGAAAATAAAAATCATTTTCTGATTTTTATTTTTTCGCTTAAAAATAACACTTAAACTTCGATTTTGATCTTTTACAATCTTTTACAATCTTTTACAATCGGCCCAGTAGAAAAAATTCACTTTTCCCAAAAGAAAAGGTTTAAAATTTCGGGCATTACTCCAGTTCTAATCATCTCTTATGTGATATGCACCATAATAGAGCACTGTTTTCAGCTGCCAAATGTAATATCCAAAATTTTGAAAACTGTGCACCGGTTTCGGACAAACTTCATATAAACTATCTACAGACCGTCCCTAACGAACTCTGAAATTTTAAATAAAATCGGGTGACGCGAATCGCTGCTATGGTCAGATTTCGACTGTGAGAACCACTGCGGACTGATTTCGTTCAAACTTGACATAAACCATTCACAGACCATCCCCAACGAATCCTGAAATTTTGAATAAAATCGGATGCCGCGTTTGGCCAGTTAGCGACGACACACAAACACGTTTTTTATTATTTTTTTATATATTATATATCGTTGAAATCATGACATTCCTCATCGTAGAAACTACTGCAAAGCTGTCGTAGAATCTTGATATCTTTCAATTGGACCTATATCAATTGCGGATATAATAGATTCTACGACGGAATTTTTTGAGTGTAGAGATACAAAACGGGGTCAGGTTTATTATCAGCTTTGCAAATTCATCGAAAGATTTTGTTTTGTCTTGTAATGTAGAGAGGTGGTTGTCAGCATATACATAAGAATATGTATGAAGATATAAAGATATTATATACGTGTGTATATAATTACAGGCTATCATTTAAATTAATTTTTATTCTTAAGCAAAAAGAAATAGAAATCAAAATTTAAGTTTTATTTTCGAGCGAAAAAATAAAAATCTAAGATAAAATTTTATCTTCAGAGCAAAAAATAAAACTCCAAAAATATTTGTTATTTTCTGATTAAAATAATAAAACTCTTAAAATAACACTTAAATTGTAATATTTAAAATATAACTTATAACAGTTATGGTCCCTGGTCTTTATTCATTTGACAAGCACAAAAAAACCGCTCAAATTTTCTCTAAATTCTTTCGCTTTAGTCGCCCACAAAGTGATAATTTACGGCAATAATTCACTAGTGTAAAAGGTCTCAATGAAGCAATTGAAAATCTATCGTGACTTTTTTACTTCCATTAAAATGCAAAAATATTCGGCTAAAATATTCGGCTTTTTCCAGCCGAAGCCGAAGCCGAAGATTAAGAATTGGCCGATTATGCCGATTACCGAAGCCGAAGCCGAACCTTCGGTCGGACACTAGTACGTACACTTGTGTTTTTGTAAATACATATGGGCATTTCCTCCGAAAGGTCCACCTGCACAAAAAAACTAAAAGTTCTTGAAACCATTTTGTTTTACCATATAGTTATATAGGAAGCAATCATATTTAACTAATTTAAAAACACTTTACCTTTATTCATATCCCATTTCGAGATATTCGAATGCAAAGTCGAGCAAATGAAAATTTTCTTAATTAGAGATTTTACTGCATGTTTAGTTTTGATAAAATTTCATAAATGGAGACATTATGCATTGATTTTTGGCCTCATAATTCTTTCTAGGGGTAAAAGAGTCAAAAAAGAATGCATAGGAAACTATGCAATCGAAAATAACGGTACATTTTTCATTTTCATTATTGCATTTTTCGATGTCCCGTGCGACATGAAAAAACAACACTTGTTATCATAGCATCGAAAGTAGTTGAAGTAGGCTCACCAAATTTTGATTCCAAACAGCGACTTAGTATACAATTAAAACATTTAAAAAATCGCAGCAAAATCAGAAGATTCGAGATCGTAATCAACACTTAAAGTTTGTCCCGTGCGACATCGTAAGTATGAAATTAAAAAAAAATTATTAATAAATGATTTTATTAAACAAATAGGATGTTCCTCAGTAGAATGGAATTTTTTTGCAAGCTCACATGGAAAGGGAGCCGTCGATGGAGACGGAGCAGTAATTAAAAGGAAAGTCTGGCAGATAACAAAATCTAAAAATTTTGTTATACCCGATGCATTTTCTTTTTATCAATGTGCACAACAAAGCATAAATGGGATTCAAATATATTATATGCCATCCGATGAAATCAAAAAGCAAGAAATGTCCTACAATTTTGACGAAAAATGGCGCGAAGTAAGAAGCATTCCAGGGATATCCTAGTTGCACTTCTTTTGTTGCGATGGTGTATATATTATATAAAAGCAGCAAGAACTGCTTATTCGGAAAAACAAACTGTTTCTGTTATTCCTGATAACACTTCCACTTAATTTTTTTTTATTATTGTATTAAATGGTACAAAACACCTCAATAAATACATTGAATTTTTCTTTTTTAATTTAAAAAAATTTTTGCTCATGTTATTTATGTATAATTTCGTAAAAAGAGCAACAAAAAAGCAAAAATATCACTCTGGAAAAAAATGTCCCGTGCGACATGTCCCATGCGACCGAGATTAAAACTAAATTTAAAAGAAAGTATAAATCGGATTTGAGTAAAATCAAAGCCAGTTTTAAGGGATATCTATGCCCCACATTCTAAAATTTATCCTATCAAAATATTGCGTCAGGTTTCGCTGAAATCAGCATTTGAATTGTTGCCCCCGAAAAAAACTTCTGTTTTTGTCCCGTGCGAATGCCTTGCTTTTCTACAATTATTTTGAAAACTGAAATCTGGCCAAAATCAACCTTGGCACCAATTACACGGCTAATAAAGATCTATAAGTTAAGCCACTCGTCAAAATGAAAAACCGTTATATTTTGACTTTTTTCTAGTTTAAATGCGTACGATTGTCCCGTTCGACATGAATGGAAATGCCCATATGTATGTATTCTCAAAAAGATAAATTTTGATTTCGAAAAAATTTTTTTGGTAAAAGATAAAACTTTTAGGTATTTTCGAAATTCATCTCACATTGTTGAATATAGAGCATGATTCACTTAAATAAGTCGATATTAAATATTGTATCTTTAAAATTTCCCATATTAAATCCAGAAAAGTTTATTTGAAACAGTTTTATTTAAGGGGATGGTTACGGTGACCATCACATCTGTTTTTTGCAGAGGTGTTCTGTTTTTTAGGCGCTTGCTCTGCGTAATTTTTTTAGTGAAAAAAGCGTAAATGTCCAAACTCGATCGTCACTATCCTTGGACCGATTGAAAGGTCCGTTCTGTGATAACCTCGAAAAAAGATTTAAAATAAATTAAGTTGAAGACTAAAAAAAAATATTTTTGTTTTCTGTTTTTATACCCAGCGTAACTACTACGCTGGTATACTAGTTTTGTGCGAATCTTGTAACAGCCAGAACTAAGCTCCGTATATCGGGATCCGAGTATGATCCTAAGTAAAAATGGGAGACATCCGCTCACTGCCACGCCCACAAATGAATTTAATGTGTTTTCAGTAAAATGCTTGTAACTTGCGAGCCACTCAACACATTTCATTGATATTTGGTGTACCGGTAAACTACGAAAAGGGACATATCCTGAAAAAAAATAGACGCCGTCCTTCTCGAGCCACGCCCACAAATAAGGGTTTATCGTAACTTGTGAAGTAAAAGGCGTAGAAGCTTCAAATTCGCAACATAGGTTGACCAAGGCAAATGAAAGGTGTAGGAAAAAAATATATGTGGTCCGCCCACTGCCACGCCCACAAATGGAGATTTTTCGTAACTTCCGAAGTAAAAGGCGTAGAAGCTTCAAATTCGCAACATAGGTTGACCAAGGCAAATGAAAGGTGTAGGAAAAAAATATATGTGGCCCGCCCACTGCCACGCCTACTGCCACGCCCACTGCCACTCCCACAAATGAAGAGGCAAAACATAATGCTCCAATAATGTCGGGACGCTGGGTATTTCAAAGTCGGGCTTGACCGACTTTAGCTTTCTTACTTGTTTCAATTTAAATTTATGGTCACCATAGGGATGGTATAGTTTTCAAAAAATTTTGGGTGGAGTTTTTAAATACTTTTTTCTGCATGTGCAACATTTCAAGAGTATTGTGTAAAAATTTCAAGGAAATCGTGCTAGGGGATACGAAGATACAGCGTGTGAAAGCAATTGGTCCAACTGCATTTGTTTGGGGGAAAAAAACTTTAAATCGGTTTGGTGGAAAACGGCTTTTTTAAAGTCGGTGAACACGATGCTGCAAAATCTACTTGACCGATCGATTTAAAAGTTCTTTTAATTTTTCTACACATAAATACGCGGTAATATCGTGGCCCTATTTTTTCCTATTTAAAAAAAATAAAATAACCTCAATTTTTAAGCGAAAATCGCATTTTTGACTTCAAAACACTACCAAAAAAAAAATTATTTTTTGTTTAAAAAAGGCCACGATTTTACCTCGGGACATCAATATCCTTTAAAATATGCTTTTTTCTTCTCTCAAATAATCCGTTAACCCTCAATCGTGGTCCCCGCAAAACAACTTTTTTGAGGCGCCTCCGGAGAATCGCTGCCACCGATATATTTATCGATAATTCCAATTTTTTTTTTCAAATATACTTTAGAGGTTAATAAAGGCCAATATTACCAAGCATATTTAAAAATTTTTTTAAATAAAAATCCGCTTTTGGTTTTTACCATTCCAATTTTTAAAAATATTTTAAATCACCTTGGCACTGCGTTTAAATATGACATCAAATTTGAGCTCGATTTTCAAAAACCAGCTGTTTGGAAAAATTCAAAGAAATCATTTTCAAAAAAATGCAGTTTTCGAAATACCACAATACGATAGACAGGACTAAAAGCTTTGGCGTCACAGCGCAGCAATTAGGAGTACGAAACAATCGTTAGAATGGCTCTTTATAGAATCCCTTTTTAAAAATAACGATCTAATCAGCTGTCAAATGTACTCACAGCCCTGGAAGTAGACGGTGCTGCCGTATATTTCAATGCTTAAAAAAATACGATATTGAAAATGAAATTTATTTTAAAAAAATTTTAATTTTAATTTTAAAAATTTTTTAAATATGCTTGGTAATATTGGCCCTAAGCTATAAGATGTATATGAAATAAATATACCAACATTATTCATGTCTCCACCAAAAAATCATGAAAACATACCTTTTTTCGGCTTTAAATCTATACCATCGAGTGGGGAAGGATGCACGTATTTGGATATGTAAATTTTAATCACAGGTCGTGGAACGTTTTGTGATGCCGCCAAGTCAGTGGCGTAGGTAAGGGGGGAAATAAAGGGGATATATCCCCCCCCTTTGCCGCATAAAATGTGAAGGAATGAATGTGTTTTAATTTCGGTATATATGCACGAAGTAAAAACCACGATTGTTGCGTGTGAGTTTTTTAGAATCATATTTGTTTGCGTCCCCATGTGCCCATGTGTACCCTGCATAAGGGTGCCCTTTTAGATCTATGCTTGCGAATAACACTAGTTTACAGAATTTAAAACTTTCGCGAGAGCAGAGACGAAATGATGGTTTTAAGACTAAATTGGGGTCGCTGATCACGAAAATGGCATCCGTTTTTTTTCCCAAAGAATAGTTTTTGAGATATGGGCAAAAAACGTGTTTTTTGGTTACTTAATGAAATTTTGCCAAATAACTCCAAAACGGCTAGTCTAAATAAAATAAAATTTTATCAGCATGAAGCAGAAAACTTTCCCCTTTGCAACGATATATCATTTGTTACAATTGGTATCTTCGATTTTGAGCTATAGGCATTTGAACTTGAAAAAAGTTGACTTTTTTGGGTTTTTTTTGAATTTTCAAAATTTCATTTTAACTTTTAAGTAAAAAAAAATTTTTTTTAATTTTTTTCGGTAACTAAAAATGATAAACATATATTTAATGTATATAGTAAACAAATGTGATACAATGAAATTTGAAATAATATATCTTGTATTAGTTTGAGTTTTTATTGAGTTTTTCGAAACTTATTACCATTTTTAAGCCCTCCCCCTTTTCAAAATCCTACCTACGCCACTGCGCCCAGTATTACAGCATATAGAACTATAGCTGCAACTTCGGTCAAATTTTGGCGCGTTATGGCATGATTTGGTGAAAACGTTCAACTGTGGTGAACCACGCCATAAGCCGAGTGTTGTGGTGAACCACGTAATAATAAGTGTGGTGTACCACGTAATAGCTTTTGGCCGAAGTTGCAGCTACAGTTCTATATGTATTACAGTATGGGAAAGCCTGTCAAAATGCTATATGGCTCCAAATGGTGTGGTGAAGTTGAGTAAAAATCAGCTGACTGTCAAAAATAAGTCGAAGAATTTGCGATTTTTAAACATGCCGTAACTTTATATTTTGAACCTTTTTAAGTAAAATTGAAGTTGCAAACAACAAAGTAGAGATGCTCCTTCATTTTAGAGTACATTTGAGTATCTGTGACTCCCGCAATTCAGTATTCAATATTGCATTTAAATTGAACGACTTCGTCAGCGATGCACAAATACTCTAAGCGCAAAGCATTTATCGATACTGAACCGAGTGCTCAAAAGAGTTCTTAAAACATAATAAAACCAAATTAAAAGCAAGATAATTCGACATAAAAGGAATTTATATATTTTTAAATGTCATGTTTCAAAATGAAAAAAGTAAGGGTGTTATAGTAAACAGAACCTGGCCATAGAATAGCTCATTCAGATAAACAGCTATTAAATTTTTAATCGGAGGCTAAATATAAGCTCAAAATTCTTATTTCATGCAAATATCTCGAAAGATTATGACTTAACAGCAGTTCAGACTATCTTTGAGGCTGACCTTAGTGCTGGAGGTACCCTTAAAATTCGTCCACTTAAGTCAATTTTTGTAGAAAAGATATCAACGATTAAAAAAGAAGTATTTATGCCTTGTTTGTTTCAAGCGCCATCTGAATTTTGGGTGTAAAATTCAATTTTCGAATAACGCCTTTTTGGCGCGGCCACTTTTCTATATTTGGAATTTACATTTTATGCCCTTAACTAAGTCCAAATAAATAATTCCACTATGTATGTCAAAAGATTTTGGTTTTAGGGCAGCATTTATGAATTTTATAAAAAAACCCTACAACGAAGGAAAACCTTTGAAAATCAGACAGACAGAAAGTCTCATTTCTAAAAGCTAAACGTTCAAATTGTAGTCGGTTACTATTTTCACCATCGATTTGCACTATTGACTCGTTCCATTTGGCACCATCTGTTGTCCATGGATGCCACACTAACGTCTAAATTAAACAAGACCAAAAACTCGGAAATCAGTTTTTTTGTAGTACGTGAATTTTTCTATTACTAAAAAGAAAAAATAAATGTTAAAATAAATTCTACAGTTTAAAATGGAACAATCATTCTTTAAAAAATTTTTATAATATCTGATTTTCTCTGTTTATAAATGAAAAAAAATCCCTTAAAAAAACTAACTGCTTGTGTGTGCCCAATTTCTAGAAACGACAACAATGCCCAAAGAGGCATCGTGGTGGATTGCCTGGTACGTCGTGTGGTTGTTGTTGCTTTTGGTGAATTGCCTATTAGCTTTGTTGAATTGCCTATTAGCTCGTTTCTCATACTGTAATACTTGCTTCCAATCATATAACAGGTTGGCTGATAAGTCCCCGGTCTAACAAAGAAAAACACATTTTTTTGTCAAAATTCGTTTTTATTATTCAACATAGTTCCCTTCAAGAGCGATACAACGATTATAACGACCTTCCAATTTTTTGATACCATTTTGGTAGTACTCCTTCGGTTTTGCCTCAAAATAGGCCTCAGTTTCGGCGATCACCTCTTCATTGCAGCCAAATTTTTTCCCTGCGAGCATCCTTTTGAGGTCTGAGAACAAGAAAAAGTCGCTGGGGGCCAGATCTGGAGAATACGGTGGGTGGGGAAGCAATTCGAAGCCTAATTCATGAATTTTTGCCATCGTTCTCAATGACTTGTGGCACGGTGCGTTCTCTTGGTGGAACAACACTTTTTTCTTCTTCATATGGGGCCGTTTTGCCGCGATTTCGACCTTTCAAACGCTCCAATCACGACAAATAATAGTCACTGTTGATGGTTTTTCCCTTCTCAAGATAATCGATAAAAATTATTCCATGCCCATCCCAAAAAATAGAGGCCATTACTTTACCAGCGGACTTTTGAGTCTTTCCACGCTTCGGAGACGGTTCACCGATCGCTGTCCACTCAACCGACTGTCGATTGGACTCAGGAGTGTAGTGATAGAGCCATGTTTCATCCATTGTCACATATCGACGCAAAAACTCGGGTGTATTGCGAGTTAACAGCTGCAAACACCGCTCAGAATCATCAAGACGTTGTTGTTTTTGGTCAAATGTGAGCTCGCGCGGCACCCATTTTGCACAGAGCTTTTTCATATCCAAATATTGATGAATGATATGACCAACACGTACCTTTGATATCTTTAAGGCCTCTGCTATCTCGATCAACTTCATTTTACGGTCATTCCAAAATCATTTTGTGAATTTTTTTGATGTTTTTCGTCGGTAACCACCTCTTTCGGGCGTCCACTGCGTTCACCGTCCTCCGTGCTCATTTCACCACGCTTGAATTTTGCATACCAATCAATTATTGTTGATTTTCCTGGGGCAGAGTCCGGAAACTCATTATCAAGCCAAGTTTTTGCTTCCACTGTATTTTTTCCCTTCAGAAAAACAGTATTTTATCAAAACACGAAATTCCTTTTTTCCAATTTTTTCACAATAACAAAAGTTGCTTCACAAAAGACGCTCTATCTCACAAACTGATTGACTTACAGACGTCAAATTTTGACACGAATCATTTGAAGGTTGCCACTATATAAAAATAATACGCATTTAATACTAGCGACGCCATCTATGTGTCAGACCGGGGACTTATCAGCCAACCTGTTATATCTGTCCAGCATTTTTTCCAGTGTTTTTAAGAAAAATGAGCTAAGGCTGATAGGGCGATAGGCTTTAAGCGTTTGCTCCGTCCTGCTTCTCCTCCACTCCGCTGGGATATGATTGAGGTAAAGACTCGACCTGAAGATCCTTATCTGGGAGCTTGTTATCGTCTGAAGTCCTTCTTGTAACATGCAAGGACGTATTCCGTCCATGCCTGGAGATTTAAAAAGGGCTGAAGTTCATGACAGCCCATTTTAAGCGGTTGGGCGAGAAGATTTTACCAGTTAGACATAGGTCCCTTCTGTTACCCGTGTATGATGGCAAACGGGTATTGGGGTTATTACCCATTAGTGAACACTCTGGAAAGTGAGTTTCCAAAAGCAGCTGGCACGTTTCTTCCGGCGTGCTGGTAAAGTTTCCTGAGGGAGTTTTAAGTGAACATATTCCCGGAGTATATTCCTTGGCGAGTACTTTTTAAAGCCGAGCAGCCTCCGGTAGGCTTTCGATTGCCCCGGTGTGTTTTCGCCAGGCAGTCCTCTTTGACTTCCTCAATCTTTTGTTGTATTCAGTCAGGGCTTGCCGGTAGGCGTTCCATTCACCTGTGATTTTTGCCCTGTTGAATAGTTGTCGCACGCTTCGTCTGCATTCCTCTAGTTCCTTATTCCACCAGGGGACATTCCTTCGGGATTTGCGGATACTTAGTGGGCAGCTCTGTTCCCATGCGTGCGTTAACGCAGTCTGGAGTTTTCGCGCCTCTATGTCTAGTTCCTCATACGTTAGTATTGGGGTTGTAGAACGGTTTATTTCCGCATCCAGTGTTATACGGAAGTGTTCGCAGTTGGTTTTCCTAGGATTTCTGTAAACTGATTCAAGTGTCATCTCGGCCTGTATATCGAATCTTATATGTCTATGATCCGACATCGAGGCCTCATTCGAGACGTGCCAGTTGGACATGGAGCTATATAAGAATGGGGTAGCGAGGGTGGTATCTAAAACTTCTCCTCGAATGCTATTCATAAAAGTGGGTTCATCTCCTACATTCGCCACTACCAGGTTCTTGCTACTAATATAATGTAGTAGGTACTCACCCCTGTTGTTGATGTCTTTGCTACCCCAGGCTGTGTGGTGGGCGTTTGCATCGCAACCCACTATCAATTGATGATTCCCTTTGCGGCAGTAGCTTACCAGGGCCTCCAGTTCCGGTGTTGGAACTTTTTCCGTGTCTCCAGGAAGATACGCGGAGGCTATTACCACTTTGGCTATTCCTTTCCCACGGGGCACGTCCGCTATGGCTGCCACCAGATCTCGGGTGGAGAGCTCTGTAATGGGAAAGACATTAATTCTGTTACTAAACAGTAATGCGGCCGAGGGCGTACGTGTGAGATATGGTACATTACCTTACACTCCCGTTTGGGAAACCAAGAATTTCACGAGGAGCTGCCCAGGGCTCTTGTAGCATAGCCACATCTAGCTCCTCTTCGTGAAACCTCCTATCCAGCACATACATGGCAGATTTTGCGCGGGAGGTTTATTTGGAGGCATTTTATATGCCTCCGAAGTTTGGTGGCATTAGCGCCTACCACCATCACTTCTCTTTTTGCCCCTCGTCTTCGCCATTTATAGCGCTCTCTTCCGCGCTATGTCTGGCCCCTTTGCTGCGTCTTCACGACTGTTGGCGAGGGTTACCAACTGAGAGGGGACGGTCTAAGGGCTATAGCCGTAAGAATGGCCGACTGTTGAGCCGACTGTATAGCCGACCGCTCAGCCAGTTGAGCCCTCAATGCAGCATTCGTACTTGGTCTGGTGCTTAGATCGACCAGAAAAATTGAAAATTCGTTTTCTGCTTCGATTGCTTATGTAGCCAAAGCGTTTTATCCTCATTGATCAGCATAAAATGCTTGTTGTTAATGTAGGGTGATTTTCTATGTAGGAGTAACATGAAAATTGTCGGCATGCACGCTTTTACAATACCCACTTGAAATATGCGGAACTGCTATGTAAATATAAATAGCTATCACAGACTTACAATATTGAAATAAATAATTCAATCAGGGACTTAAAAAATAATTAGTTTTGAACTTTGAATTTTAAAAATCAATATGAAAATATATTTTAAAAATTAGTAGGTATTTGAGTGTTATTCTTAGTTTTATTTTTTGATCAAAAAATAAAAATAACACAGCCACACAAAAAAAAATTTTTGGTTTGATCTGGGTATCTCACTACCTCTACCATATGTTTTCGGGGTCGCTGATTCCAAATCCGTTGCCCGTTTTGCTCCATCAGATCAGCATTTTTGCCATAACCTCAAAAAACCTCAATTCGAGCTATTGACAGCCACAAAAAAAAAAAATGTCATGTGCCAGAATATAGACCCACCTATTCCTATGTATTTTGATGCGCTGAATCCAAAAATGACCTTCAAAATTTATTTTGATCGCTCAATTTTCCGCTATTCACCCCCTTCAACCCCCTAATGGCCCAAAATTCGGTTTTTGTTTTAAACTCGGAAAATAAATGCATTTTTTTATTTTCTGATGCTGATTCCCAAATATGTAAATGAAATATGATTAAGATGCCTCGGTTGGCAGTAAGGAGTTACATTTATCTAGCAAGTATGTAGTAGTAACTGGACTCGGAACTACGAATCTACTTCTTCCTGTGGTAGCTAACTCTCTTACTTTTGAAAGACCTCAAATATGCGTTTGATTGAATTAAGCAACCAGAAATTTCATTACTTGTTTATAATTCTCATTTGGTTTATAAAACTGGACATATAAGATATGTATACAACTTAGAAATATGCCTTCATGGCAAAAGTAAGGAAGAAGTTTACGATGCAGGGGAGGGATACCCCAGTATCGGCGGCTGGTCAGGGTGCGAAAGCGGGCCCGCAGGCGTCGTTATCATGCGACCGCAGCTCTACATTAGTTGGTGACTTGGCTAGTGTGGAGTACAATATTACAAGAAATAAAAGAAAAACACTTTATCTCACAAGTGTGATAGCGATCGCAATGTGTTTTGTTACGTTTGCTGCAAATACGAAGTGAGCTCATTGAGGAAGCCCATAGATGATGATATTAAAGCCACATACAAGGAAATTTTTAAATTGGATATTGTTCAAAACCGTTATGTTCCCAACATATTATGTAATTCTTGTAGATTAATGTTAAATCGGTCGAAAAAAGTAAAAAAAGGGCAATTAAATTTAGTAATCCAGCAGAATGGAATCAACCAGACAATAAAGAAGACTGCTTTTTTTGTTCGAACAGTGTAAGTAAGAATTTAACTATAAGGAATAAACATAACATTGTCTATAAGACAGTGTCTTCAGTAAAGAGTCCAATTTTATATGACAAGGACAATAAAGAAACTGTTCTCGAGAATCTGAACGTAATTGAACCTAATGAAATAATGGAAGATGACGAATGTTACCCAGAAACCAACTGTTCCGATGAAGAATCAGACTATGTTGAAAATACTGAAAAACGTGTCCCAATTCTGGTTTCACAGCCTGTCTTAAACGACCTTGTACGAAATTTAGGCTTGCCAAAAGACAGTTCAGAATTTTTAGCTTCTTTTTTTAAGCAACACAATTTTCTAGAACCGGGTACAAAAGTATCCGAGTACCGAAATCGAGAGTCAGAATTTCGGAAATATTTTTCTAAGGATGGGGATCTTGCATATTGCACTAATATTAATGGACTAATGAATGAACTGAAAAAAAATTGCTACAAAGCAACCGATTGGCGCCTGTTTATCGATTCATCGAAAAGAAGTATTAAGGCAGTGTTACTTCATAATACTAACGTCTATGCTCCTGTACCAATAGCTCATTCAACTGTTATGCAGGAAAATATACGAAAATATGCAAGTTCTTTTAAAAAAAAATTGGCTCCGACCTCCATAGATGGCAAATCTGTGGGGATTTAAAAATAATAACTATGTTGCTCGGCCAGCAGTCCGGATTTACTAAGTATCCCTGCTACTTGTGTCTATGGGATAGTAGAAACAGAGAAAACCATTACAAGGTTAAAGATTGGCCAACTAGAGCTTCCCTTACACCTGGGTCGCATAATGTCATGAATGAGTCCCTAGTAGACCCTACGAAAATTCTAATTCCTCCTTTACATATAAAAACTAGGTCTCATGAAACAGTTTGTCAAAGCTCTAGACAAAACAGGTAAATGTTTCAAGTACCTACAAACCGTGTTTCCTCTGTTTTCTGATGCCAAAATTAAAGAAGGGGTGTTCGATGGTCCTCAAATTCGAAAATTGTTCAGAGATAATGACTTTATAAGTAAGATGAATGATCAGGAAAAAGCAGCTTGGAAAAGTTTTCGAGAAGTTGCACGAAACTTCTTAGGAAACCGAAAAAGTCCAGAGTATAAAATTAGTTGCCAACATGATAAAGAACTACGAGAAACTGGGATGCTTGATGAACTTAAAGCTTCATTTTCTGCACTCTCATCTTGACCAATTTCCCGATAACCTGGGACACTTTAGTGAAGAACAGGGGGAACGTTTTCATCAAGATATCAAAGTTATGGAAACTCGCTATCAGGGACGATGGGACGTTAATATGTTGGCAGATTTTTGCTGGATGCTCAAAAGAGAAACACTTGGGCAGGTCAAAAAGCGTAAAAGGAATCCCTTACACTCATAGAAAAAACGTGCTAAATATAAGAATAAATGACCAAAATCAAATCATTTCGAACTTAATAGTCTGTTAAATGCGAAAAATCTAATTCCAAGAAGAAAATCTTAATTTTTTAAGATCGGACCTAAGATCATAATCTTGGCATAAATCTTGTTTTAAGAGTGATTTTTAAGATTGAATTCTTATAAAAAATCTTCGACTAAGAATGAATTCTTAGTACCAAAGAATGAAATCTTGTTTTAAATCTACTTTTAAGATCAATTACCAGAATATATTCTTATAAAAAATCTTAATATTCTTCGTATAAATCTTAAGCGTAGTCGAGACTATATGACAAAACGTTACATATATTTCAACTTTGAAAAAAATTTCTCACAATTTTAAAAATTTTTCTTAAAAATAAAGTCAATTTTTAAGAAAAATTTTAGGAATTGTGAGAAATTTTTTCTCAAAGTTGACATATAAGTAGCATTTTGTCATATAGTCTAAACTTAGCTTTATTTTTCATTTGATTCCTAATGTTCGAATAAAATCCAAATTGTTTTTATAAATGTATGCTTGTATTTATTTAATTTATTAATTTTACAATAGCTTCGGTCTTAGATATGTTTTCCCATTGTTTATTGGATATAAATGTACAGGAGGACTCGTGAAATTTGAAATTTCAATTATATCAATAATTGACGTTATACTATTAAAAAAAAATTTTGGCAGCTTTATGTTTTGCTTCGAAGCGCATACACCATAGATATTTAAGAGGACCGCATTTTTTTATTGCAGTAGGGTAGTGTACGTTTATCCTATATAAAATTTTGAAAAAAAACAAACACAACTGTGTTATCGTTCAAGCTACACCTTATATATGATACTTACTTTATCGAGTAATTTTCTGGAAAGCCCCAACTTTACCGAACTTGTTGGGGTAGACAACATTGCTTGTGAATTTTTCAGCGACTCACCAAAATTCGACGGCATCGAAAGAGTGTCATCTTCAATTCCAAACTAAAACGAAATTATTATTTTTGTTTGTTTTTTGTTTTTTCTTTTGTAATTATTACCTCTCGTTTTTTCCAAGCAAACAGTTTTTCACGAAACTCCATGCGAAGTCCTAGAGAGGGTATTGCTTCTTTCAGGTCTTCCTTCTGCATGTACTTCAAACTATGAAAAGTAACTTCTGCGGCTGAAAAAATGCAATTACCCATCAAAATAATTGGTTCTTTTTTAAAAATCAAAATGCATTAAAATTTATAAGAGAAAACAGTCAAAAATTAGCACAGGATAGCATAACGTTCTATAGAATTGAGATTTCTGTACTAATTTTCCACGCAGTGCATGACTGCTTTCACCTTTACGCTCATTTATAAATCATTATGAATACATACCCTTGAGGTATCCTAGAACTGACTCCATTTGGAACTCTTTCAGCAAGTTCTTGAGCAGTTTTTCGTCCGCAGATTCATCAACAACTTCAACAACATCTGGCGAGCCCTCTAACTCGCACTGGTCGTCAGAAAACGGCAATATCTCGTCCCTGATCGGCACAGAATAAATGATGCAATCATTAAAATCTACCATAGCTTTTCCTTCACTTTAAACTTTTTACAAAAACCTTTTTTTTTCACACTTAAAGACGTCCGCTCTGTTCAATGATACAAGCAACAATGACGCGATGTCTGCGAATTTCCAAGAACGTGTTCCTCAAATTGAAGAGTTCGTTCTAAAATTCAAGATTACGCTCTTGGTTTTAAGAGCATCGAACTAAAAATCAAGAATGCGTTCTAAAATTCAAGATTAGGATCTCCGTTTAAGAGTATCGAACTAAAATTCAAGATTCCGATCTTGGTTTTAAGAGCATCGAACTGAAAATCAAGAATGCGTTCTAAAATTCAAGATTAGGATCTCCGTTTTAAAATTATCGAACTAAAAATTAAGAAAAATTGCTTGAAATTGAGATTTTAAATCTTATTGACAATATTTCAAGATTAAAAATGCAAGAATGTTACAAACTAAATTTTAGATTTTTATTCTTAAAGTTAGATTGTCATAATTCTCTGAGTGTACATAGGTCATTTGAAGAGAAAAGAACCCGATACAGCTCAAAGATGGAGACCGACTAAAAAAATATTCTATATCATCAGCTTTAAAAAACAGCCCCAATAAGGGCTCAATGATGCACAAAACCCGATCGTGCAACCTCCCCGCGGTGTGCATCGGGTAACGCCAATGCCGACGGTACAATTATTCCACAAAACATTAGATTAACCAAATCTTATTACGTGTCAGTTTTTTTTGAGGTTATGGCAAAATGCTGATCTGATGGAGCAAAACGGGCATCGGATTTAGAATCAGCGACCCCGAAAACATATAGTAGAAGTAATCAGATACCCAGATCAGAACAAAAAAAAAATTTGTCCACGATATTAAATTTTAATAGCTCGAATTGAGGTTTTTTGAGGTTATGGCAAAATGCTGATCTGATGGAGCAAAACGGGCAACGGATTTGGAATCAGCGACCCCGAAAACATATGGTAGAGGTAGTGAGATACCCAGATCAAACCAAAAATTTTTTTTTGTGTGGCTGTGTAATTTGTCAAGTTGTATGTTTTGATCAGGAAATAACAATTATTTTTCGAGTTTTATTTTTTACTCAGAAAATAAAAATTATTTTTCAAGTTTTTTTTACTCACTAAATGCAAGTATTATGCAAATATTTTTAAAACTCGTTGTGTTCTTCTTGCAAGTGCCTTTTTAAATTTGATAAATAAATTCCCTTGAAATGGTGCCTTGCATATTTTGCATTCCCACAAATTTTTCGTTTCGTAAAAGATAAAAAATTCTCTTACAAAAATGTCCCGTTTTCGTCCCATTTTATTTTCAAAGAAAATTAGTGAACCCGGAAAATAGCAATATTTTTGTAAGTGTAGAAACTTTTAAAATGATAAGTCATAACACGCTATTAACTCTACACAGAATCAGGCCTTATCTTGATGAAAGTGGTAATACATATAACATAAGTCTTGACAAAGGCGATAATGTGTCACAATCAGGAAGTGACGAAATATGGCCATAACCGCCAATTTCTTTAAAATATTTTTTTCTTCTCCTCTCCGCAGCGTATACTATTTTTTCAAATGTAATTCTCATTCCCGTTGGCACCATAATATTTGTTCAGAATGATATTTCCATTCATTTTAGCAGCATATACTCAATTTTAAAATGAAACAATCATGCACGTTTGATCCATTTTAGCCAGCCAGCATGTACTTTTTGCCCAAATGAAGTTTTCATGCGATTTAGGTTCATACACTCCTTTACCTAATGAATAACAGATGAATTTTGAAGTACTGAAAATAGCGGCCATCTCCTAACAAAATTCATTAGAAGTAAGGGTTAGTAATGCGAGTAGTCGCAGTATAAATTTTCACCACTTCGGAAGTACTGCAGAAGTAGTGAAATTTCCGGCTGGCAGCTATCGATCTGTGTGCAAGCATACTACTGGTAATGTGGTAGATTTATTTAGCTATAAATTTAATCCATTGTATAAATTATACGCGTATTCAATGCCACTTAATTTTATATACATATTTTTATTTCATTCAAAGATAAAATTTCTAAATACATAGATTTATTGAATTGATGTTTCGATGTCTCATAAAAATTTATACATTTGAGATGCGGCGTATAATTGTATCATTTCATTTTGAAGGTATACAATTTAATAGAATTGTATCCAAAACGGCAATGCTGTTTCCGTGATGAAAACGTCCATATAAAATCAAAACGGTTTCATCGAGGTCTTATTCGTTTGAAAAGTTTTAAAGTAACTTTTCATCCAACGTTGTAAAGTTGGGCCCATTAATTTATATCACTTTATAACATTATGATGAAAAAAGAGTGCACAATCAACCTATTTCACTGTTAATTCAAAATTTTCAAACTTGAAATTCGAATTGAATTTCAAAAGTATGAGCGAATGAAGCTTGTATAGCTCACCATGAAATATGCTTCTTCGCTTGCGCTGCAGTGGCATTATTTTAGCCTTTATGAGGCTAAAACTAACCTTAATCTATTTCTTTCAGATTTTAATTAAAAAAAAAAATACTTTTTAGGCTCAGCCTTTTTGCTCAGCCTTTTCCATACTATTATTTTTTTACTTAATTTTTTTGACAGTTTTTTCTTTACTTTTGAAATAAAATATCGCATATAATACTCTGTAGTTTGATTCGGAGAACCATTCTACTCGAACACGAAATCCGAGACGAACGAATATCAATAAAGTATACCGCACATCCGACACTCAAACAAGATAGTATGAAACGTTCGAATCCGATCAAATCTTTTTTTCGAGTTGAACTACAGACTAAGGGCCCTGAAAGTTTTTTGGACCTTGCATCAATTTGCTTCTGTAAGTAAT
>JAIPUU010001025.1:0-19479 GCA_020466095.1 Chlorops oryzae
TTAACCCTTAAGGACATTTTGTTTAGATGCGAAATACTCAATTCAAAAATAGTGAAAATCAAATTTTTGCGATTTCGCGATGGTGGTCTGGTCAAATTTTAACCTTAGAGGAATTTTGTTTAGCGCAAATCCTCAATTCAAAATAGGAAAATCAAATTTTCGCAAATTTCGCGATTGTGGTCTTGATCAAATTTTAACCCTTAGAGGACATTTTGTTTAGCTGCGAAATACTCAATTCAAAATAGTGAAAATCAGGTTTTCGCGAATTTCGCGGATGGTGGTCTTGATCAAATTTAACCCTTAGAGGACATTTTGTTTAACTGCGAAATACTCAATTCAAAAAAGTGAAAATCAAATTTTCGCGAATTTCGCGGATTGTGGTCTTGATCAAATTTTAACCCTTAAGGAAATTTTGTTTAGTGCAAAATACTCAATTCAAAATAGTGAAAATCAAATTTTGCGAAATTTCGCGGATGGTGGTCTTGTCAAATTTTAACCCTTAGAGGAATTTTGTTTAGCGCGAAATACTCATTCAAAATAGTGAAAATCAAATTTTCGCAATTTCGCGAATGGTGGTCTTGATCAATTTTAACCCTTAGAGGAAAATTTTGTTTAGCTGCGAAATACTCATTCAAAATAGTGAAAATCAAATTTTCGCGAATTTCGCGGATGGTGGTCTTGATCAAATTTTAAACCCTTAGAGGACATTTTGTTTAACTGCGAAATACTCAATTCAAAATAGTGAAAATCAAATTTTTCGCAATTTCGCGGATTGTGGTCTTGATCAAATTTTAACCCTTAGAGGAAATTTTGTTTAGCTGCAAAATACTCAATTCAAAATAGTGAAAATCAAATTTTCGCGAATTTCGCGGATTGTGGTCTTGATCAAATTTTAACCCTTAGAGGACATTTTGTTTAGCTGCGAAATACTCAATTCAAAATAGTGAAAATCAAATTTTCGCGAATTTCGCGGATGGTGGTCTTGATCACATTTTAACCCTTAGAGGAAATTTGTTTAGCTGCGAAATACTCACTTCAAAATAGTGAAAATCAAATTTTCGCGAATTTCGCGGATGGTGGTCTTGATCAAATTTTAACCCTTAGAGGAATTTGTTTAACTGCGAAATACTCTATGCAAAATAGTGAAAATCAATTTTTGCGAATTTCGCGAAATGTGGTCATGGCCAAAATTTATCCATAATGGACGACTTTATTTGGCGGCAAAATACACAATCAGAAGAAGCAAAAAAAAAAATTTTTGTATTCAGATATGAGAATAAGAGAAAGAGTGTTTTTTTCTATTGTGTAGGATGATGACCATAGTTATAGCGATGTCGCAATTTTTTTTCAGCGAAAGCTTAAGTCTACATAGTAGCTATACACTCACCAAATTTCAATAAGCTGGGATGTATAGTAAAAAAGTTATCCAGGAAAAACGTTAAAAATCGTGATTTTTGAATCTTCTGAACCACTTCCCACGACCCAAGAAGGGACTACGAAAACAATTTTTATGCAGTTTTTCGGACATTTACCTGGTTCATGTCCATGCCGAATTTCAATATGATATCTTTCATGGCTTAGGAGTTAATTACGAAAAACTAAAGTGTGACCGACAGACAGACAGACAGACAGACAGACAGACAGACAGACAGACATGGCTAGATCGAGTCCTCTTGTCACCCTGATCAAGAATATATATATATGTCTATATCTATCGCGACTCCTTTGGTATGTTACATACACCGTGCCAAACTTAATATACCCTTTCCTTCGGAAAAGGTATAATGAAAAAAGGCCCCAAAATATTATTCTGAATGGGGTTATTTTTCATAATGCAAAATTACCCCAAATTTAGGGCCTTTTTTCTTTTTTGATTTGGGGTCTTTTTTCATAATGCAAAATTTACCCCAATTTTGGGCCATTTTTCCTTTTTTGATTTGGGGTCTTTTTTCATAATGCAAAATACCCCAATTTTGGGACCATTTTTCCTTTTTTTTCGTTACTAGCCCCAAATCTTCGATAGAGGTTATCGAATCATTTCAATTAGAGCGAGTGTGGACAAATTACGGTTTGACGAAAGATGAGCAAAATCCCAGACCATTTTATACCGCATGTATAATTGAAGATGGGTTTTCGTATTGTATATTTTCCTCTTTAAAATCCATCGATTTAATAAAGGAAAATATACAAGACCGAAAATACCTAATGGACGCGACATTTAAAATAGTTCCTCGCGGATCTTATAAGCAAGTCCTTATTATATATATAGAACATTTGGATGAGGTAAATAAATTTATAATAAGCAGAGTGTGAAGTTCTTGCGCCGCAGGCGAAAATTTTTTTTGAAGAAATCGGGTGATAGCAGGCAAAATTTTTTTTAAATCGCCCGATTTCTTCAAAAAAAAAACTTTCGTCTCCATCAGAAAAAATGTCGTTTACTAGTTTTAACAGCAGTCATAATTTTTTCTTATATTTCTGTAACTTTTTTATACCTAGATTTTTCCAAGTTTGGGGTAATTTTTGCTTTTTTGATTTGGGGTCTTTTTTCATAATGCAAAATTATCCAAGTTTGGGCCTTTTTTCCTTTCTTGAATTGGGGTGATTTTTCATAATGCAAAATTACCCCAATTTTGGGGCCAATTTTCAACTAAAAAATTTCAAGTTGTAGTTTGGGGCCATTTTTCATTTGCTATTCAAAACGAATCCTGATTCCTGGGGCGGTTTTTCATTTCATGTTGGGGCTATAATTCATAATGCAAAATGACCCCAAAAGTCGGGGCCTCTTTTATTTGGCCTCTTTATATATTTTGCGAAGTGTTCCGTTTTTGTGAGTGAGGTTCATATTTCGTTACTGCATCCGGTGACACCGGAAGTTGATACGCTGAAAACACTATAGAAAATACAAGTAAGTATAACAATTGATGCTATATTGCCAAATTTGTTTAATGAAGTGGATGAAATTGAACGACAATCGCATTTTAATATTTTAATATTGTTTAAACAAATCCTACATTTTATATTCTACTGACGCTTACAATTTTTTGTTTTTTTCCTTTTCATTTTTAAGATGGACGTTGCTGTGCAATCTTTTTTGCCATCCATGCACTTCTGGTTCCAATAGCTCAAGTCGTCGTAGAAGGTCAAAGACGTGTTAGAAAAGCTTTCTCAACACGGGACTCTCAGCTCAGTTTTATGGTTGTTGGAAATACCGTTGCTGAGTGCGAGCAGCACATTTTGGAGTTGAGAAGCTCCAACCAGCGCATCCAGTCATTCATTATTGTAACAGGCTCCGTGCTCGAACCAGAGCAATTTTTTTTTTTTTTTGGTGGTATTAAGTATCAAATTGACTCAATTCTGATGGCCGTTGACCTAGCCTTTAAAACTTTTCAGTTATTTAACTTGGAGTACCCAAAGCAAAGCGTTTGCGTATGGAAATTTGTACAAACATTTTTTTTAAATATTTACTTAAGCTCAGACGTTAAAAGCCAAAAATTAAAGGCTTTCGTGTCTCAACTAAAAAAAAATAACAAAACTGTACCACCCAACAATAGCACCTATATAGCTTAGCTTAAAAAAACCAACATTACAATGTGTTTTTTTCCATGCATAGTTATGAATACATGAAGTAGTATACAACACACAAAAACTCAGCACAATATCTAACTTTTTAATGCTTAATTTTGGAATATAATTGTAAAATATAGTACAGAAAATATATATCTATATATAATATTGATCTTAGGAGGCATTATAAGAAACGCAATACTAAATAAAAATAATATTAAAATTAAGTAATTTCGATGTAATTTACTTTGACTTGACATTTTGGTTTAAAGTATATTTTTAGGGAATATGGTGCATTATTTTGAAAAATTTCTTTAAGTCCTGTCATAATATTTTATAATTTTCGTCCTTTTAACGACACAATCATATATACATAAAATTGTTTTTTAATTCTTATCGCGAGTCTTTATTTAGTCAATCATTATTGCTTGCAATGAGAAAGTTAATATACTGTTTTGTGTGTATGATATTTGGACGATTTTCTTGTCTATAAAAAATAGCAGATGTGAGACAGGCGGGACTCACAACAATTAATACATATGATGAAATTTTGAAATATATAAATATGAAGAAATTTCTTCAATATAACTAAGCAGGGTTGCGTATTTCAATAAATTTCTTCATATTGAAGAAAATCGTTCGTAATATTGAAGTAATTTATTCAATATCAATAATTATTTTCGTAGATATGAAGATATTTCTTCAATATAACGAAATTTTTTTCCTGATTTGAATTTCTTCATATTGAATATCGTCTTTATTCATATTGATTGCTTTTTTTAGTTAGCTCTATTTATACTGCCGTTTCTTCAATAACGCAGCCCATTTCTTCAATATTACGTACGGATTTTTTTCGGTGTACGTTCTTATGGGGCGCCACAAACTACTCAATTTTTAGTTGGTATTAATCATAAACATATGGTACCGAATAATTGATAAATTATTAAGTAATTAATTAATAATTAATTAATTTATTTAAAGCACCAAATTTTTAATTGTATTGTTTAATTGCAAGAGCACTTTTCCAACTAAAAATTGGCCAACTAAAAATCGAGTAGTCGGCGCCTAGCTTAAAATTTTATTTTGTTTTTCCTTTTCAAATGTTAATCAGCTGTGTCAATATAAAACCAGGGCTGCCACACTTGGCTATTTAGAGCGTAAATTTATTTTTTTTTTACCTACTGGCGCATATTGGGCTCCTTTTTATTGGAATTAGTTCTTTTTCGCAGGGTGCGGAGAACGATTAAAATACTCTCTTTCTTAGTACATGTAAAAGTAAAAGTAAATGTTTTCGCGATTGATCGTTTGTTAAAGTATTTCTGACTGTAAAATGCAATCACAAAATAAGTAAATGTGAGAAAGATCATATTTTTAATCGTTTGCGAGCGAATTTTAGCGCACCCTTCATTTTCTGCTTGTTATTTAGCACGTGATCTAGATCTGGATATTTACAAATTTCCGAGATATATATCATAACACCTTCATCCACTCATTTCTTCATTTATAATTTACTGTTCATATAAATATAAAAGATGATATAAAAGATGAAAACATAACACAAATTACTGAAGAAAAATACTTTGGTCCTTTTTTAATGAATTTGGCTCTTTTTTGATAACAATATCAAAAAAGAACCAAATTCATTAAAAAATAACCAGAAAATATCAAATCCTTTTTTTTAGCGAAATAAATATACGCACCCTAGGCATAACGCCATATTTAAAATCTTGTCAAAACTTGTTGAAAATTTAACTTAATGGCTAAGTTGGAACCCTTTTCAAGGATAAAATTTAAGAAAAAACATACATCAACTATATTGTGCGTGTTAGAGAATGGACTCGTTTGCCCAACTCTAGTGTGATTGAAATTATCGACGATCTCAATTCAGCACATAAACTGATTGAGTGTTAATTTATTTGTCACAACAAACGGCACTTAAACCGTGTTGCTTCCTTTCAAATGAAATGAATGGTTTCGTAGTCAAAAGAAAAGTAAAGTTTATTGATCATAATGCTAGCTTATATACAATATTTTTGGCTTAGTGATTCTTGGTCACATATACAGGCACGTTGATGCAGGACGCCTGCCGAAGGTGCAATTTGATACATCAAAACAATTTTAGTCCCCTTTGTTTACAATTCTGCTGACTACGCACGCATGTGTATGCACAAACGCAAGAAGGAATTTTGAACAAATTATTTTGCTGTACATAAACAAATTCAATTTCAAATGACAAAATAAAAAGAAATAAATGCAACCAACGTCTTTTGCTGTACATGCACCATTCAATTTCAAATGACGAAAAGTATACAAAATAAAAAGAAATAAATGCAAGCAACGTATTTCGCTGTACATGCACAAAATCCATTTTAAATGACAAAAGTATAAAAAATGATAAAAAAAAGAAATAAGCTGAATGAAATATATGAACATGCTCCCGCCGTTGAGCGCAGCTCAAACGTCTGAGCCGCGGTTGATGTTGAGATAAGTGAGTCCGGCCGTTGTTTATATTTTGAACGAACGTATGTATATGTGTATTTTTGATGCTGGACTATGTTGATAAATTCTTCTGTCTTGTTGCTGGAAATACTTTGATGCTGCTTTCGTCATGAATTTTCTTCTGGAGATCGTTTAGATGTGTACAGTGAAATCTGCTGCTGGAGTAGTTTCACTAGCGGGATTTAGTTTTTGAATTTTTGTAGTTTTTACGCATGCAGAGGTAGATTGCAATGAAGCAAATTATTGTTAACCCTGTGTAGCCAACTGTCATGTGGTGATAATTTTTAGCTTTAATTTGGTTTGGAAGCTTGAACACTTGCTGTGTCACCAATGAGGTTTGTAGTGCTGTGAGATTTTTTATTTGTGCGATGTATTCGTTTGTGTGGATTTCGTTTAATAGTGGCTTCAATCGTTGAGTATACATTTTTTCGGAGATCTCCCAAACGCCAGTGTAAGATGCTGTGAGAGCGCTAGATATTTGCTGTCGCCCTTGGACGGACATAAAGCTGTGCTTTAGGATGCATTCGGGTCAAGACTGAGCAAACCGGATCCTTTCAGATTTATTTCGGTAATGTCTTTTTTGCATACAGCTGTTACACGAGAGGAGCCGGTCATTGCGTATATCCATTGATTACGATGACGTAATGGAATCCAAACAGTGGTATCCGTTGTTCGTTGTAATGAGCAATCCGGTTGCGGTTTGTTATGAAACAGATTAATTTTACATGCACATACTGCTGAGCCGATTTCATATTGTATTTGACCTTTAGTACATATATACATCTCTTCCTTTATGGTGAGACAATCGTCTAATTCGAATGTGCTGATGATGAAGTACTGATCACGCAATTTTTATTCATAGCTAGAAGTGATGAACACGGCTTAATCGACACCATTGTGTTGTTTAGCAAAGTTGGTATTGGAACAAGATTGAAGATATCAAACTGTTCATGCTCTATTAATGGTAATGTTATGGTAAAGATGACTGTGTTTTTCGTGAGTCCTCCTTTAACTTTCATTAGTTTGTATAACAGTAATGTATCTTCTGAACTTACAGGTAGCTCGAGTGACTCAGGCATGTGGAACCGTATTTTTTCCACTTCCTGTTGTAAATGGATCGGCGTCAGGAGCAACGGACTTATGATTCCACGGTGCGTGTTTGTAAGAACATCAAGTATGGAAGACTGCATACGTTGTAGGTTTGTTGCAATATTTGTTAGCTGTATGGACAATGAAGAGAAAATTCGAAAGACACCTTCTTGGTATTGTGCTTCATCATCGTCATGTATCCTATTTAAAATTTGAGATATCTGGTGGTCCATATTATCAAACTTCGCCTTTACTGTTTCCTGGTCCAATTTAAGGATGTTGATGGTATAGTCAATGATTGAAGTCTGATTTTTAAGAAGCTTGAGGAGATGGTCTTCATTTTCTCTTACTTGTGTGATCGTGTGTGCCATCCGTTCAGCATATTCAGAGTCCAACACGCCAAACATGGAATGAGCAATATTTCCAACTATATCGATGGCTCCTCGTTTTTGCCTCCGCCCGGATAAGAGTGTGCTGTCCATCACCAGTTTACTTTTTGCGTGCTCAAAATAAGTGACTAGATTTTCGCAAGTACCCTTTTGTTTCATCTCTTCGCATAAGCGGCTTAGAGCTACGGTACCGTTTGAAAATGTCACCAATTCGGTCCAAAATCCAGATAAGTCATAGTAAATCAGCAGATTCCATTCTGCGGGTGAAACGACGGCTGATCCGATTCCCTCAAAATGAACTCCCAGTTTTGTTCCAAATTTTGTGTTGGTGATTTGGGCTCCCATCACCAATGGTAGTAGGATCAGAGCCAACATGACCGTTAAAGCTGTTTGGCCTAGTGCAGTGCGTTGTTTTTTCTTGGGCACGTCGAGTTCTTCATCAGCTATGATATCACTTGCAGAAGAGGCCGAATCGTCTTCGTTAATCGCCAACGGTGCTAGTCTGTCACTCGGCCGCTTGTAATTGCCATTTGCTGTTTTAATGTCGACGACACGAACAATGCCATCGTCGCCTTGATTGATTTTAGTAATTCTTCCCAATGGCCACTGTAGAGGAGCTGTGTTGTCCTCCTTGATTATGACCATATCACCTGGCTTAAAGTTGACCTTTTGCGTCTTCCACTTGTGCCGATATTGGAGTTCACACAGATATTCTCGTGACCACCGTCTCCAAAACTCCCTTTTGAGCTGAGTGACCAGCCTCCACCTAGTGAGTAGACTTAGTTTCGCTTGTGTGGAACCTGCATCCACCTGTGCGTTGAGTGCTTCACCGATTAAAAAGTGACCGGGTGTTAGAGCAGCTAGATCATTTGGGTTGTCAGACAGTGGGTTAATGGGCCGTGAGTTAAGGATCCCTTCAATTTCTACCACCACAGTCTCGAGCTCTTCATAAGTCAAAGACGCTGTCGATACGCTTCTCACCAAGAGGTGCTTTGCTGATTTGACCGCTGCTTCCCATAGCCCACCAAAGTGTGGTGCTCGCGGTGGTATGAAATGAAATGTTATTCCTTTCCTTGTACACTCTCTGATAATTGTGTTGGACGCCGAGTTGCCGTTAATTGCCTCCGATAGTTCGTTAAGCTGATTTTTTGTGCCAACGAAATTTGTGGCGTTGTCGCAATATATGTTCTGACAACAGCCTCTTCGGCTAAGAAACCGTTTTAAAGCTCCAATGAAGGCATCAGTGGTCAGGTCACTAACCAGCTCTAAATGTACAGCCTTTGTGGCGAAGCAGCAGAAGACCGCAATATAGGACTTTTGTGGCTTCTTTCCTCGCACCTTGAAGTGTACCCAAAACGGCCCACAAAAGTCGACTCCTGAGTTTATAAATGGTTGAGCGGGTGTCACGCGAGTTGAAGGCAAATTTCCCATCATTTGGCTGAGTAATTTCGGCCTTGTTTTGCAGCATCGTACACAGTTTTGTACAACTGATCGTGCCAAGGACTTTCCTTTTACTGGCCAAATCTCTGCTTGACGTGCGCTAGAAGTGCTTGAGGCCCGCAATGCCGATTTTGCATATGAATCATTTGCATTAATAGTTTTGTAATCGGGTCATTGTATGGGATCAACATAGGGTGTTTAGCGTCATACGAAAGTTCAGATGCATTTAGTCGTCCTCCTACTCTCACAATGCCAATAGTGTCCAGAAATGGAGCGAGGTTGCTGAGTGAACTCTTTTTACTAATTTCGTTGTGTTTCCTCAGTCCTCTTTGAAGTCAGCTTGCTGCATTGTGCGAACGATGACCATTAAAGCATTTTCTAGTTCGTTGACTGTTAACTCAATTTTAGATTGTTGGTTCCGATGTCGTGCATGATTGATGAATCTTTGTATGTAACCGATGACTCTTTGAAGCATTTTAAAAGATCCTTTGTGTTGAATGTTGTATACGATTTTTCAAACTCGGTACCATCTGTCGTGACAGCTGCTGTAATTACTCGTTTTCGTTCTGTGATGGTATCATTGAAAGTTGATTTAACCTTGCGCTGAACTGATGGCCACATGTCCTCCCGCCCATGAAGAAACATGGGTCCGTAGAACCATAGGCTGCAAGCTGCCAGTTTTCCTTGGAGAAATTCCTCTTGACAGAATATCGGCAGGATTTTCCTTTGAGCTAACGTGCCGCCACTGTTCAGGTATTGTTAACTCCTGAATCGCAGCTATCCGATTGGCAACAAATGTTTGGTAAGATGATGACTGTGAGTTAATCCAAGCCAAACACGATTTCTGAGTCCGTCCACAAAAGGGTGGGCGTGTCTTGCCATTTTAAATCTTGTTTGACTCTGCTACTTAGTTGTGCGTTGAGTAATGCAGCACAAAGTTCAAGACGAGGAAGACTTTGTCGTTTCAATGGTGCGACTCGCGATTTTGCGCACAGAAGTCTCACTGTTACACGACCATCCTTCATGATAGACCTTACATAAATTGCCGCACCATATGCTTTTTCAGAAGCATCCGCAAAGCCATGGATTTGTATTTTTGAAGACGTTTGACCTTCAAAAATATGTCGTGAGAACTGCATGTTGTTCACCAGTGTTAACTCGTTCCTATAGGTCATCCATCTAGTGCATAGCTCAGCTGGTAGTGATTCATCCCGGCCAGATTTCGTTGCCACAGTTCTTGAATGAACATTTTAGCAGTGACGACAATCGGTGCTAATACACCCAAGGGGTCAAAGAGCCTGGCCAAATCGGAGCTAACTGTTCGCTTTGTTATGCGGCTGTTGTTGCCAAGGCAAACTTTGACACAGAATTTGTCACTCTCGGAATCCAGGTTAATCCCAATGTTTTAACTGCATGATCATTTTCAACGTCAAAATCAATGTTGACTTCCTGGTCTCCTGAGACAACATTTTGTAGAAGCTGTTGATGGTTTTGCGCTCCACTTTTGTAGATTGAGGCCATGTTGCATTAGGATGTGTTTTAGTTGGCGCTGAATTTCCACTGCTGTATTTAAGCTATCCGCTCCACCGATGCCGTCATCTACATAGAAGCTTTCGAGTAAAAATTGAGCTCCAAGAGGATGTCGTGTCATGTTGTCTGTGGCTATTTTTTTCTAGACATTTTGTAGCTAAATATGGTGCAGCTCTTGTCCCATAGGTAATCGTATTTAGCTGATAATATTTGATTGGTATTTTTGGGTCGCTTCTCCATATGATAATTTGATATTTTCGGTCTGCTGAGTGCATGATCATTTGACGGTACATTTTTTCAACATCTGTTGTAAAAACGAAGCGTGGTAACCGAAATCGCAGCAGGATAGAAAAAAGCTCACTTTGTACCGTGGGTCCTGTGTGCATTATATCGTTTAAAGATAGCCCCGAAGAAGTTTTTGCCGAGGCATCAAAGACAACTCGTAGTTTGGTCGTTTGACTTTGGGGCCTCAGAATTCAATGGTGAGGTATGAAATAGTTCGGTGTGTCCATGGATTCCATGTTTACTTGCGTCATATGACCCAATGCTTCATACTCCTCCATAAAATGAACATATTGTGATTTGATCTCTGGTGTTTTTGCAAGTCGGCGTTCGAGTGACAAAAATCGATTGAATGCTATTCCATGTGATTCCCCTAAAGCATTGGGACTGTCGCAAAATGGAATTCTGACGATAAACCTGCCATTGTCGTGAAATGAATGTGTCTGCGCAAAATGAGTCTCGCATAGTTTTTCTGCCACGGATTGCTGTTTTCCTGTCGTCTTTACGTCTTCTAGTTCCCATAATCGAGCAACGGGGTTTCTCTAAATTATTTCCATCATCTGTACATATGCCGCATGTTGCTGTTGATAATTGGCTGCCATCAATCCTTCCTGAAATTACCCATCCAAGTACAGTATTTTGAAGTGTGGGCAATCCATTGGCCAGTTTAATTTGTCCTATTGAAAAAAGCTGGTGATAAAATTCGGCACCCAAGAGAACATCAATTTTATCAGGCCGGTTGAATGCAGGATCAGCAAGCGCGATGTTTTTCGGAATAGGCCAATTGTCGAAGGTCAAAGATTGCGACGGTTGTGGAGGGATAATGTTAGGTAGGACTGCTGCTTCCAGCCGTGTGTTAAAATCATTGATTCTGGAGTGTAATGCTATGTTGACTCTTTGCTGCACCTTGGTGTTGCTTGCTCCAATTCCACTTATGTTGATAGCGGCTGGTCTTGTTGAGATGCCAAGACGTTTGACCAGCCGTTGGGTGATAAGATTGAGCTGAGAGCCTGAGTCTAGGATTGCTCTGCATTGGACTTGAACTCCATTTGTCTTTACAATAATCATTGCTGTGCTGAGTAATACATAGTTATTCGATTTTGTCTGTTTGGCAGTTGTGAGAAATGCCGCTTCTTGGTTTATGGATGCTGTCTCCACCGACGCAGTGGACGCCTCTTCAGATCCGTTGCCTTGTGAATTGCTTGTTGCGGGTGATGATACCTTACTTGAATCCTGCTTTAAACTCTCCAGACGAAGAAGAGTATTATGCTTTTTATTGCATTTCATGCAGCTCCTAGAAACGCAATTTTTCGATGAGTGTCCAAGTTTCAAGCATATATAATGAGAATAATTATCGAGTTGTGCTTTAATTATTTTGATAACAATAAAAAGAGCTACTACACATATCAGCTTAAGAGTAGTAAAGGTCTCTCCGTCGTTATTAAAGGGTTGGAATCAGATATAGAGCCGGCTGAGATAAAACAAGCGCTTGAGGAAAAAGGCTTACAGGTGAAAGCCGTAATTAATATTTTTAATAAACAAAAAGTGCCTCAACCCATGTTTAAAATAGATTTATGCCCCGACGGCACAAAATTAAAGAAAAATGAGAATCATCCCATTTACAATCTGCGGTATCTTCTTCACCGTAGAATTGTAGTTGAGGAACCGCTTAAGCGAAGCGGACCTGTTCAATGTGCGAATTGTCAGGAGTATGGCCATACAAAGTCATATTGTACCCTACGCGTTGTCTGCGTTGTATGTGGAGAGTTCCACCATTCTTACAAACTGTAATTTTAAGGGTAATACTGACCAAATTATAAAAAAGTGTAGCAACTGTGGGGGAAATCACACAGCCAACTACAGAGGCTGTCCTATCTATAAGGAACTTAAAAGCCGACTAGCGCAGCAAAAACAAGCTGCACGCAACCCTCAAAAAAAAATGTTGATGGTTCAAGGCCCTCCGCCTAAAAATCTTGTAACAAACGCGTCTGTTAACCCCAACTTTTCTTACGCCAGTGCATTAAAGTCCGGAATAAACTCCCAAAATCCCCCTCAGCCACAAAGTAGTAGTTTAGAAAACATGATTTTCAGTCTGACACAGTGTATGACTCAATTCATGTCAAGCATGCAAAATACTCTTCAAGAGTTAGTTCGAGCACAAAACCAAATGCTCCAAATTCTTATCGCTAAAAAATGAGCATACTAAACATATGCTCATGGAATGCAAACGGCGTCCGCCAACATAAGTTAGAATTAGTTCACTTCCTCTCCAAGCAATCTGTTGATGTCATGCTGCTCTCAGAGACGCACTTAACAGATAAAAATAATTTTTCCATACCTGGTTATCAATTTTATAAAACAAATCACCCTGACGGAAAAGCGCATGGCGGTACTGGGATCTTAGTCCGAAGCAGGATAAAACATTTTCCCCTGCAGTCACATGCTGAAAACTTTTTTGATGGCAACGTCAATTTGCCTACAAAATCGAAACAATAAACTAAGTTTTGTCTGCTGTTTATTGTCTTCCGCGTTTTCCGGTAACCGAGGATAAATTTAAGGCTTTCTTTAGCACTTTACGTAATAAATTCCTAGCAGCTGGAGATTTTAATGCGACACACACGCATTGGGACTCCCGTCTGATAAGCCCGAAAGGAAGGAAATTGTATAGCACCCTAATTAACAGCATGGGCAGGCTAGATTTTTTATCACCTAGTCAGCCTACATACTGGCCCTCTGATCCAAGAAAAATAGCCGACCTCATTGACTTCGCCATTGTAAAAGGGGTAGATAGATCTCGCGTTACAACCACGACAACTTTCGATCTCTCATCAGATCACTCACCTGTAATTTTTTATCTAGCTGAAAGTCCTATTGTTACTGAGTCACCCTTCAGATTGACGTCTTCTAAAACTAACTGGATTAAATATAAGAAATATATAGCCACTCATATTCATACCAGATACTCTATAGACTGCATAGAACACGTAGATGAAGCGACAAATGTACTGAATTCTATGCTAACGACAGCGGCAGAGCAGTCAACGCCTTGCATTGAAAATAAAGCAAAGAATCATATCTTTACCAATAGCGAAATCGAAAGACTTGTGAACGAAAAACGAAGGCTAAGACGCGAATGGCAACAACATAGATCCCCAGCAGCTAAGCTTAGACTTAAAGCCGCAACAAATGAGCTAAGCAAAGCTCTCTAAAGATTAAAAAATGACGAGTGTAGGAAATACGTTTCGAAGCTTTCCCCACAGTCCTCCGGAAAATCATCTTTATGGAATATAATAAAGTTTATCAAATCCCCAAAAGTGGGGGAATCTCCTATAAGAGACACCAACGGCGCTTGGGCACGTAGTAGTGAAGAAAAGGTTACTGCCTTTGCTGGGAATATAAAGTCAGTTTTCCAACCTAACCCCCCTAAAATAAATTGTGAAATGCCTACACTTCAAATAAATTCTCAAAATTACCCAATCTATTTCCACTCAAACGAAATTAAAGCAATTATTACAAGTCAATTATCCCCCAAAAGAGCACCTGGAGAGGACAACATAACTCCTAAAATGATTACTGAGATGCCATACATTGCCGTCGTGTTCATAACAAAGCTTTTCAATGCGATCATTCGATTTTCATATTACCCTCAAGCATGGAAATCCTCCTTAATAACTATGATTTTAAAACCAGGCAAGGATGCAACAATGGTGTCTTCTTATCGACCGATAAGCCTTCTTCCAAGTATTTCCAAACTTTTCGAGAAAGCACTGCTTTCCAAATTGACTCCATTCGTTTCTGAAAGGGATATAATTCCGCACCACCAATTTGGTTTCCGTAAAATAGAGCAGGTAAATCGCATAACCAATGAAATAAGGAAAGCTTTTGAATACAAAGAATACTGCTCAGCCATATTCTTGGACGTGGCTCAAGCGTTCGACAAAGTATGGCATGAAGGACTTATTCAAAAAATTAAATATCTTCTCCCTCCTACTGTTCATGCAATACTTTCATCCTACTTAAAACATAGGAGTTTTAAGGTCAAATATAAAGATTTTGTTTCACAAAGTATAGAAATCAAAGCAGGAGTGCCCCAAGGAAGTGTTCTTGGACCCTTCCTATATTTACTATATACGTCAGATTTCCCTGTAAACAGTAGTCTTACAACATCCACTTTTGCCGATGACACAGCCATATTAAGCCGCCATAGATGCCCGATTTCTTCCACTTCTAACCTGCAATCGCATTTAAAAGTGGTTGAAAAATGGTTGGGAACATGGCGAGTGAAAGTTAACGAGCAAAAAAGTAAACATGTTACATTTACACTTAAAAGGGGCATCTGTCCCCCTTTAAGAATAAACAACATAATAGTACCAGAGACGGACAATGTTGTTTACTTGGGTATCCATTTGGACAAACGTCTCACATGGCGCAAACATATTGAAGCTTAACGAACCCAAATGAAACTTAAAGCTATTAAGCTTCATTGGTTAATGAATCATCGTTCCCCCTTAAAATCGAATATAAAATCCTTTTATATACTAGTATTTTAAAGCCAATATGGTCATATGGCCTTCAGTTATGGGGTAATGCAAGTTCCTCAAGTATAGAATTGATTCAAAGATGCCAACAAAAATTCTCCGTTCAATTACAGGTGCGCCATGGTATATTCGGAACGAAAATATCCATCGTGACCCTTAATATCCCTTTGGTTAAAGAGGAATTAGTGCGTCTTAAAAATTCCTATTTGGATAGACTTCAGCGGCACCCAAATGAAATGGCTAGGTGTTTAGCCTCAACTTCAACGCACTCGAGGCTAAGAAGAAACGATCGCCCGACCGCTACACACGCACCACAAGGCGAGCGGCGAGGTTCACGACATTCGTCCCCCGTCGTTGGTCTCCGACAGCATCCCCGTCGATGACGAATCCAGTTAACGATGACCGCTCTGCGTCGCTTGACTTTCGACTCAATCCCGTCGGTAACGTTGCGATAACGGCTCGTGAGCTGTCGATTTGTCTCCGACTGTGCTCCCCGTCGATGACGTATACGACGACGGATGTCGATAGCCTCGCCTCGCACGATTCTACGGCAATCGGCTGCCAATTGTACCCAATATGGGCTCCGTCGACATTCGACAATCATAGCAACATTGGCACAAACCGCCCAACCACGAAGAAGCTGTTTTGCTTGCCACAGCATCGTCGATCCCCCGTTTTAAAGCCGGCACTGCGATACACTCCTCGACACACACGAAATGTGCTGTGAGCCCCGCACTCAAACCGGCACCGACACCCCCTTCGGAAACATCCCTCCAAGCGGCACACGAAAGTATTGCTTAAGCCCGGCTAGAAGGTTCGAGGTGCGTTTTTGCCAATGTCGCTATATAAATTATGAATTAATTTTACGTAGTGAAATTTTGTACTAGTTTAAGATTTGAAAACATATTGTTAGTTTTTAAGATTAAGAAGATTCATATAAAAATACCCGCAAAAAAAAAAAAAAGTTTCAAGCAATTGCAGCAATATTTTTGTTTTTGAACAAACTGAAGACGTGCTGATGGTGAAGATGCAGAAATTTTTTGCACGAAAAGAGCGGATGCTTGCCATTCTTACATATAGTACAAGAGTCATCTGTCGTTACTGATGTGCACACCTTTGGTTTAGAAGTTGATGACTTGTTCTTCTCACCTATCGCCCTCCATGGATTGGAAATGTTTTTCCAAAAATCCCAAGAATTCTTTAATGGTTGGCACTTCCACGTGGCTTGAGAAGCGACTGCTCGTATCGAAGGCGTGTTGCTTTGTCCAGCTTTTTCAGCAGAATATGAAGCAGCAAAGGATCCCAGCCTTCTGTGTCTATCTTGAGATTCTGCAATGCTAAGAGACATTCTTGGGTTTTGTCATGCAGTCCTTTGAAGTTGTCGCTGCTTGCGTTGTTAGATGTGTCGACTAGCTCCTGAACCAGTTTGCTGACTAGTAATCGCTTATTGTTGTAGCGATCTACTATTATTTCCCATGCCGCGTCGAAATTGTCTCCTGTGGCCGAGAAATGTTTGATTAAATTCGAAGCCTCCCCCGCCAAATTTGTTTTTAGATACCAAATTTTGCGTACTTTTGACATGGGCTGGTTTACAACAAGTGACAAGAAACAGGTCATAAAGTTCTTGCCACTTCAAATGGTTCCCCTCAAATCGTGGTATTTTAATATTTGGCATTGGGACACCTTCTGGTTGTATATTCGTTTCTGCTCGGCTGCGTTGATCTGATGAAGCGGCTGTTGATGGGTTAATGGTTTTTCGCATAAAGGTCTCCAGCTCAATATAGTTTTCTATGTTATATCCTTGTCCGACTGGATCATCGCAGGTTTCGTATATCTCCAAGTGGATGCTTTCAACATGTTCCCATAATTTTTGTGCAATGGGCAGTTCATGTTCTGAGAAATTTTTATCCAGTAACCGTTCAAGCGATGCCATTATTGCTGATTGTCTGCGAATCAATTTAATAAGTTCGCTTGCTGTTTTTCTTTCGCACCTGGTTGTTTGATAGTTTGCTGAGATGTTTCCGGTGCTTTGCTTTTGAGTAATCTTAAGAATTGATGACTCGAATATCTCCTTGTATTTGTAGGAAGACATCATTCATGGCTTTGTAGTAATCGTTCTAAGATACTCATGGTCTTCTGGTGGGCTTGGGACCATTCGAATTTGTTTGTCGGTTTTTTCAAATGTAACCCATTCATCATCCAGTCTTCGTAAGCGTTCTTGAAAGTAGCTTATGGTGTCCTTTCGGGATTCAGGATCCTTTTTAAAGTTCCGAATGATGTTTTCGATCTTTCCTCCAGTTTCTTTCTGCAGTTTCACAAGTTCTTCAAAAGTAGCCATCGTGAAATTTAATGCGAATGAGGACCTAGCGTCCTTGTAGCCACGCAAATATCAGAGTGAATTAGAAGATCGCCTAGTTGATCTTTGCTGATGGAATTGTTCCAAACGTGTCCGAATGCGGCGGCCAGCCTTTTTTACAGTCGCCAAATGACCGTTCGTTGTCGCTGAACCACCGTTGTGACAATTAGCTCGGATAAGCTAATTTGTGATCCTGTACTTTGTGACAGAATAAGGGGTCACCAAAATATTAGAGAATGGACTCGTTTGCCCAACTCTAGTGTGATTGAAATTATCGACGATCTCAATTTAGCACATAAACTGATTGAGTGTTAATTTATTTGTCACAACAAACGGCACTTTAACCGTGTTGCTTCCTTTCAAATGAAATGAATGGTTTCGTAGTCAAAAGAAAAGTAAAGTTTATTGATCATAATGCTAGCTTATATACAATATTTTTGGCTTAGTGATTCTTGGTCACATATACAGGCACGTTGATGCAGACGCCTGCCGAAGGTGCAATTTGATACATCAAAACAATTTTAGTCCCTTTGTCTTACAATTCTGCTGACTACGCACGCATGTGTATGCACAAACGCAAGAAGGAATTTTGAACAAATTATTTTGCTGTACATAAACAAATTCAATTTCAAATGACAAAATAAAAAAGAAACAAATGCAACCAACGTCTTTTGCTGTACATGCACCATTCAATTTCAAATGACGAAAAGTATACAAACATAAAAGAAATAAATGCAAGCAACGTATTTCGCTGTGCATGCACAAAATCCATTTTAAAAGACAAAAGTATAAAAAATGATAAAAAAAAAGAAATAAGCTGAATGAAATATATGAACAGTGCGTAAAAAGTTGAGAAAAAATTTACTCTGTGCTTTTCTGGGATTTTGACTCTGGTAAAATGAGTCTATTAGTTCAAATCTGCAATCCGTTTTTGGGGGTCGCGCCTAGTTTAAAAATTACATTTATGAATTCATTTCAGAAAAACAGAATATTTTGTGTTAATTATTTCCATACTTTTACTGAATACAAAATAATATGTAGTTTTTCAATTAACTTCTAAAAAATGTATGATTGCACAGTAAAAACTAAAGTTTAAATTGAATACCATTTTGGTTTTTATATATAACAATGCAAAAAAGGAATTAAATTAAAACCTTTTTGGTTTAAATAAAGAGAGAGAAAAAAATTTAGCATTTTTCGTATGAATAATAAAAAAAAATTTATTTGTAGAGCGAAAAGAAATGAGAGATATTGCTTCCCAATCTAATGTCGGCGATTTAAATCCCCGGTCAGGCGAGCATCATTTTTTTTTTTTTTTCTTTGAGGAATAAGTAGGTAATAATTATTGTATTAACCCTCACTTGCACGCAATTAAAGACCAATAAATTTAATATCTTTTTGTTTTATTTATTTTGATCTTTTCCGTTTGGATATTCTCTTCCAACTAACTTAATATTTTCAAAAGTGTTTTTATGTCAATTCCAAATTCATTTTCCCCATGGCCTACTCCATTTTACTAGAAGCCGGTTCCAACATCTCTTCCATGTTTTTTTTTTTTAAATATTCATTTCGCCGACGACACTTCCTTCGCTGATTCCTCCAGACTTTCCTGTTGATTGTTTTCAGACGACAATGGTATTTCTGTGGAATAAAACTGAGAACTTGAACATGCATCTATTTTGTCTGGGATTGGAATCCTTTTCAAATGACTGATGTCTCTAGTTAACCTTCGTCCACCACCAGACACCTGTACAATATTACCCTGTCTATGTGTTTAACCTCATATTCGGTC
>JAIPUU010000628.1:0-18605 GCA_020466095.1 Chlorops oryzae
ATATTAAATTGAATATTTATTTTTAAATATCTTTTTTTGCTCAATTTCGGAATTTGTTTTTGATTTCCTCAAATTTTAGTATTGATTATCTTTTTTTACAGCTTTGCATGCAAGCTGCTTATGAGGTGTGCTCATGCAATATGTAAGATAAAATTATTCAACTGTCAGTTTTGCATGCTTGGCGCTGTTACATGAATACCATTATTGTTACATTGAAAATGAGCTTAGTAAAATATTGCAAAATGTCTGCCACACGTAGATCGAAATTGCTCAATTTCAAAAAAATTTCAGAGCAAATTTGACATTTGAAATTGAGGCAATTTTAATTTGGTCTGAATTGGCTCAACTTCGATCTACGTGGGCAGGCAATAAACAACATTAAATAAAAAAGGCTTTTCATTCCTACTCGGCTTAGATGCTCATCTCGACGCTACACCATTATTGGCGCAGCCGGTTGTCAACTTAAAGTATGTTGTGTAACGAGGTAAAATTTTCTCCAAATAAACTTTTCCCTCATACATTTAATTCTTCATCAAGCGGGTATATGTCCATAATATCATCTCTCTTCCTTAGTAAGTTCTCGACGACGCGAACCTCGCTCCACGACGAAGTCCCGCATTGTAAATATTTTTTTTTCTTTATTTTTTTGAAGTTTTTTTTTTATTTTTTACTTTATTTTTCCGGAAGAGGAAGTATTATTTAACTGTATTATAAAAAAGCAAATAATGATAAGAAAAAAAAAATATACGAATAAGAAATGAAATTTTATTTATAGCAATTACAAAAAAGAAAAAGAAACATTGGTAGATAAACTTACTATTTAAGTAGAATAGGCGTTACAACAACCATAGCTTAGACACACAGATCTCGCAGGATGGACACCAACCCATAAACTTAAAGCTAAGGCGAGCTTTTGCACACGACACCAATACAACGATCCTTTTTGCACACGATACCAATCGTCGGCGAACCAAGTCAAAAGTCTTACTTTCGTTTCTACAATTTCAGTGTGTTAATCTTTTGAGTCATATATAACCTGACAAATAAACTCGAACAGCATCTCAGTCTGGACTTAGCACTCCACGCAAACGGTCGAACATCAATCAACTAGTGGACCTCGGAGAACTTACAAGTAAGTTAAGACTACATTTTTGGTATCATATCTGAAGACTTCCCCCTCTGACTTTCGCATCTGACTCTTGGAGATTCCTACCCAAGATCGAGATTGCCTCTAGTTCTGGTTCTTGGAGATTCCTACCCAAGATCGAGACTTCCCCCCTCTGGTTTTCGCATCTGACTCTTGGGGATTCCTACCCAAGAGCGAGATTGCCTCTAGTTCTGGTTCTTGGAGATTCCTACCCAAGATCGAGATTGCCTCTAGTTCTGGTTCTTGGAGATTCCTACCCAAGATCAAGACTTCCTCCTCTGATTTTCGCATCTGACTCTTGGGGATTCCTACCCAAGAGCGAGATTGCCTCTAGTTCTGGTTCTTGGAGATTCCTACCCAAGATCAAGACTTCCTCCTCTGATTTTCGCATCTGACTCTTGGAGATTCCTACCCAAGATCGAGATTGCCTCTGGTTCTGGTTCTTGGAGATTCCTACCCAAGATCAAGACTTCCCCCTCTGACTTTCGCATCTGACTCTTGGAGATTCCTACCCAAGATCAAGACTTCCTCCTCTGATTTTCGCATCTGACTCTTGGAGATTCCTACCCAAGATCGAGATTGCCTCTGGTTCTGACTCTTGGAGATTCCTACCCAAGATCAAGACTTCCCCCCCTGGTTTTCGCATCTGACTCTTCCTACCCAAGATCGAGTTAGCCTCTAGTTCTGGTTCTTGGAGATTCCTACCCAAGAACGAGATTGCCCCTACCTCCACGACTACGACTTGAACCGCCTCACAGTACAGACTCTCGAAGCTCTCGAACGCCTCTTACGACCGACACGAACGCCAGCGCCGACCCGTGTAGCGGAAGAGACCATACCTCGCCGATCGCAGCAGTACAACATCAACGATGGAGCTAGTTAAGTCGTTGCAACTACGTTAAGAAATGACCTTCATGTAAAGAGAAACGAAAAACAAATAAAGCAATCTATTTTTGAAATTTTCTACTTGCAACTTTGCGATTTATTCTTGGAATTACAAAACACCTGGTCTTGTAACGGACCCTGGACTGGCTGAGAAATACCCCGGCAAGAAAAACCGTTACAAGTGGCGCCCGAGCAGGGACCTGAGATTAGACGGAAAAATCTCAGCCCGGAAAAAAAAAAAAAAAACCGACAAAACTCACGAGGCCCTAATTGTAAAGAAACGACCCTGCGAGTACACGAGAAAGATCACACACCGAGGAAGAAAAAAACGAGAAACACACCCGACACTTATTCCAAGGAAACGCGAGAGCAGCCACCATGATCGAGACGAAGTGGATATCTAAACTGCGGAAAGACGAAATTACCGATTGTCTCAACACCTTCCATCTTGAGACTCAAGGTATGGTAGATGACTTAAGGAAGCGCTTTATGTCTTTCGTCAATGCCCACATGGATGATCCAGTCGTTATAAAAGACGTCCAGGAATTGGAAATTCGGTTCACGAAAGGCACCTCACCCATACCACCGCACAAGCCAGAAGAAGGCAGCACCGTAGCGGCAGGGGCACGTCGACATGAAATACCCCCGGCCGGAACACTACGATCAGAAGAACCACTACAGCTACCCAGATGGAGCGTACCAATGAAGAGGAACCAGGAAGGGGCCCCAAACACCACGCCTTACCTTCATTCTCGTTACCAGAAACACATTCCCTAACGTCAAGCCCAGCCACTATAAATTACGCCCACATCATGGATCTGGTGAGGAAATGGGCCATCCGCTTCGACGGGAAAAAGGACGCGCTAAATTTCATCGAGCGAATAGAAGAACTTGCAAGTGCCTACGAGATACCCCTACGATTCCTCCCGAAAACCATGCCGGAAATGCTCAAAGACTACGCGCATCGTGGTATCGGAATAACAAGCGAGAATGGGTTACCTGGCAGCAATTTAAAACAAATTTCTGCAGTTCTTCTTGCCATACCGTTATCTGGAGAAGTTGGAAGACACCGTGAGGGCACGCCGCCAGGGGAATCATGAACCATTCAAGGAATACGTTACCAGCGTGCAAGAACTGGCACGGCATACCGATCTGAGCGACGAAAAAAAGTTAGACTTAATCTTCCGAAATAGTCGCCGAAGTTCCAGTTGTACATAAAACGGAGAGAATTCGGTACATTAAGTCAGCTCATCGATCTAGCGGGAGAGCTAGAACAAGTAAATGCCACCCAGTCAACAACAGACTCAAAGTATACGAGCCACGACCTCGTAGAAAACAACGCCCACATGGTACAAACACAAAACCTCAACAGTAGCAACAGTAGCAACAGCGGGAGGAGATGCTTTCATTGTGGACAGAAAGGTCACATGCAGCGGACATGCACTAACCCCCAGAAGCTTTTCTGCTGGGATTGTGGCAAAGAAAATATCCGCACCATAGAATGTTGTCGCAAGCAGTCGGGAAACGCAGGAGGGGGCCATCAGTAGCGAGGTCTGATGGTGACACGACCCAGGATACCTTGCAGACATCTCCTCTTCTAAAATATCAGGACCTACATCTAAAGGCTCACCTCCTCGTTGGAGAGCAAGAAGTCGATGCCATCATAGACACTGGTGCAATGAGAAGCGTCATCCGAAGAAATGTTCCATAGGCTAAGCTCGTATGGGCAAGTAAAAAGGAACGCTACAAAAATCGTTCTAGCCGATGGAACACGGCAAGCTGTGACTCACATCTTATCCATCCAGATACAGCTGGGACATAGTTCGTACGTTATTCCACTCATTGTACTACCAGACATGCAGGAAGGCATGCTCCTGGGGATGGATTTCCTTAGCAAAGCAGGTACCTTGATAGACATCGGAGGCAACACCGCTTGGATAAGCGAAATCAAGGATACAAACAATGAACACTTGGACAATACGATACACCTCCAGGCCAACATCCACGAGAACCTCGAAGAAGCAAAGGAAGACTCTCCAGCAGAAACCCCCGAAGAGTTCCTAGCCCGCGAACTAACACAGTTGGAACACATTCAAGGACCATCTAACATCACGAAGCATCAGATTATAATGAAAGACCCTCGACCCTTTAAGCAACGGTATTTCCCCAAGAATCCGGTGATGCAGGAGGCCATAGCCCAAGAAATCGATAAGCTGATCCAATTGGGATGCATTGAGCCCTCAAAGAGCCCATACAGCTCATCAGTCGTCATGGTGCGCAAAAAATGGAAAGTGGCGACTATGCCTTGATTTTCGACAACTCAACGACAGATCCGTCCAGGACGCTTACCCCTTACCACGCATCAATTACATACTGGGCCGCCTTCGCGACGCCAAGTACATCAGCAGTATCGATCTGAAGAATGGCTACTGGCAGATCCCACTCGAAGAAAACAGCAGACAATACACAGCTTTCACCGCCCCTGGCCGGGGCCTCTACCAATGGAAAGTGATGCCGTTTGGCCTGCACTCCGCTCCAGCTACTTTTCAGCGTGCTTTGGACCAGGTTATCGGTGCCGACTTAGAGCCATATGCTTTTGCGTACTTAGACGATATCATTGTCACGGGAACTCGCTAGAAAACCATATGGACAACTTAAAAGAAGTCTTTCGCCGCCTAAAAGCAGCAAATCTCCGTATCAACACAGACAAATGCGAGTTCTTTCCGCCAAGAATTACGGTACTTGGGGCACCTTGTAACCACGCAGGGAATACACACCGACCCCGACAAAATCGCCGCCATTAAGGAATTGACACCACCAACCAGCGTTAAGGAGCTGCGCCGAATACTGGGCATCGCCAGCTGGTACCGACGATTTGTGCCAGACTTTTCGAAGATTCCCACCCATGACAATCCTCCTCAGAAAAGGGCGTCGGTGGAAATGGACACAGGAACAGCAAGAGGCATTCGAACTGCTGAAACAAAAACTTACCGAAGCACCCGTCCTGACCTGTCCCGATTTCACCAAGCCTTTTACGCTACAGACCGACGCAAGTGAATACGGTTTAGGGGCTGTGCTGACACAAGAGCTGGAGGGCCAGGAGCGGGTGATCGCCTACGATAGCCGGCATTTGAACGGAGCCGAATTAAACTACTCCACTACAGAGAAAGAGTGCCTGGCGATTTTATGGGGAATACGGAAAATGAGGCAGTACCTGGAAGGATATCACTTCACCGTCATAACGGACCATCTGGCCCTAAAGTGGCTGAACTCCATTGACAACCCCACGGGGAGGATAGCTCGATGGGCATTGGAACTTCAACAATACTCGTTCGAGGTAAAATATCGACGGGGCAAGCAAAATGTTATAGCCGATGCACTGTCCAGGCAACCTCTCAACAAGATATGTCAAATTTCCACGAACGAGCCAGTCACCGAAGAATCGACGGATTGGGTCCAGAAACGGATGAAAATGGTCCTAAAGCAACCTGAGAAGTTCCCAGATTACCAAGTCATTGAGGGAAGTCTCTACCGGTGTTTACCCGTGATAGGAGGCGACGAAGAAAACTTTGTCTGGAAGCTATGCGTTCCCAAAGTAGATCGGGCCAGGGTCCTCCAAGAAAACCACGACAACCCAACCGCAGGACACCTCGGAATAAGGAAGACGATGGGACGCATTGGAAGAAAATACTTCTGGCCGGGATTCCACCGCGATGTCCGGAACTATGTCAGGAGATGTTTGAGCTGCCAGCGATATAAAATTCAACAACAGAAACAGGCTGGCCACATGAGGTCCCAGATTGCTGAGGAACCCTGGGCGGTTTTGTGTGCGGACTTCGTGGGGCCCCTGCCTCGTTCTTCACATGGGAATACGTACTTGTTAGTCTTCTTCGACAAATTCTCGAAGTGGGTAGAGCTGGCCCCCCTCAGAACCGCGACAACGGACGCTGCAATCAAAGTTTTGAGGGAAAGAATTCTCTCTAGATATGGCATCCCCTCAACACTGGTGACCGATAACGGTACGCAATTCACCAGTAAGAAATTTACAAACTTTCTAGCGAAACTAGGAGTCAAGCACCATCGAACAGCACCGTACACTCCTCAGGAGAACCCAACCGAGCGAGCGAATAGGACAATCAAGACAATGTTGGCTCAATATACGACGGATAACCACAAGCACTGGATGAGCTCCTACCGGAACTCACACTGGTAAAACACCAGTATAAGCGAAAGTACCGGTTACAGCCCTGCATACTTGACACAAGGACGCGAGCCCCGACTTCCTGGACAACTGTACGACGAAAAAGAACCACCCCTAGCTAGCGAAAGTGTCACCCAAAATTCAACCGGCTCCAAGAGGTATTCAATCTGGTAAGAGGAAACCAAGCCCGCGCCACCAGGAGCAGGCTCGGCATTATAACTTACGACGACGGGAATGGAGACCACAGCGAGGGATTTAATTCTAGTCAAAGCACATCCCCTATCAAAGGCAGAAGACAGCTTCGCGGCAAAGTTGGCCCAAAGTTCGAAGGGCCATATAAGGTTTTTATATGGTTAGGTTAGTTTTCCCCCAAACTGGCCTGATGAACCCCTGCGTTGACAGTAGACATATTCATTAACCAGAAATTTTCTTTCACTCACGCCTTCCAGCGCACTAAACCATGGAAAAGTTTGCCAAGGCACGTTTAAAATATTGACCACTCTGCAGAGAGAGGCGGCCGCAAGACGAAGGCTGATACACCTGCCGCACCACGCCCGGTTTGAAAATCGACCCCCGACGGCGACCGTGTACCGCCTAACGACCACCCCGACCCGAGCATCAAGGGAAAGAAAAAAGAAGACCATCCGATCCACTCCAAGGGTTGACCTACCGAGCTAGGTGTCGACTCCTTTTTGGAGATTCAGAAGAGAGTTCCGACGAAAAGGCAACCACCTCACGCCCACGGCCGAAGGGCGGCGACCGAAAGAACCCGTCGCAACCTGAAAGCCAAGAGATGCCGGCATGCCAGCGTAAGGCTACGAAACCACAGCTGGTGGTGCCTTCGGCAAAACTTGTGTCACCACCAGACAAACCCTCGCACCCCGACGACGTCCTCGTACTGGATACCGACGAATCGGAGTTTGAGTCCCCGAAAAGCCTTCAGCTATCACCGCAGGCTACTTTGGACATTATGCTGGACAGCTGGAGGCAAACAAAACGCCGGATGTGCTGCAGACGGTTCATCGGGACAGACGAATATCGCTTTCTCGTGACCAAGCAAGGAAAGGGCTCCTTCAAAAAACTCTCCCGAAGAAAGGGGGAGATGTAACGAGGTAAAATTTTCTCCAAATAAACTTTTCCCTCATACATTTAATTCTTCATCAAGCGGGTATATGTCCATAATATCATCTCTCTTCCTTAGTAAGTTCTCGACGACGCGAACCTCGCTCCACGACGAAGTCCCGCATTGTAAATATTTTTTTTTCTTTATTTTTTTGAAGTTTTTTTTTATTTTTTACTTTATTTTTCCGGAAGAGGAAGTATTATTTAACTGTATTATAAAAAAGCAAATAATGATAAGAAAAAAAAAATATACGAATAAGAAATGAAATTTTATTTATAGCAATTACAAAAAAGAAAAAGAAACATTGGTAGATAAACTTACTATTTAAGTAGAATAGGCGTTACAACAACCATAGCTTAGACACACAGATCTCGCAGGATGGACACCAACCCATAAACTTAAAGCTAAGGCGAGCTTTTGGCACACGACACCAATACAACGATCCTTTTTGCACACGATACCAATCGTCGGCGAACCAAGTCAAAAGTCTTATGTTGTGCGTGCTGGGGGGAAGGACCTCGCGTAAAGCGCCAATAAGGACTCCGTACTTTCCCAAATAAAAACACTGACTTTATTCGGTTATAAGAAATGTTTATTTAATAAAGTCCTTTTAATAGTTTCTATTCTAGCTTACTTACTGCCCTAATCCCTAGCTAACACGCAGATCCACACTTTGTCGTCCTGGCTCATAAGTAGGTGCGCCAAAGTTGAGATCTGATAGTGTACTTGTCGATTCCAAAAAGCAAGTCCCTTTCCGTTGCTCGATGATCAGCTTTTATAATCAGAAAGTGCTTTGCATGCACTTTCCTCGAGTCGATCATTTCCAGTGTGCTCTTCTGCGTCTCTGCATCGTTCTATTTCTTCAGCTGGCTGTTGTTGTCGCGCTGACCCAGTTCTCTTTCCATGTTGCTGCACTATTAAGTAATAATTGGTGACCCAATTCTGCATTTGGCCCACTGACCACTGTTTGAATATGATAGCTTCATATTTCAACCGTCGAGCTTTGTTGACACATTGCACCCGATCGCTATCGTTTCTTCGTTTCCGCATTATTGATGACACTTTGCTATTTTCTTCTTAGTGCCGGCAGTGTGACGTGACTTCGGTAGAAGTGACTCACAACATCCCTCCCCTTTTCTGAAAAGTCACGAGCATAGTGACGGGTTCGTATTTCGTCAATTGTGTTATGCTTCGCAAGGGTTTGCTGCGGAAAATATCAGCAGGCAGCATAGGTTGGCCCTCGATAATTGAATTGGAAGAGCAGTGATCATAGGTCGCATAGTGCTTCATAGGTCATGATGGTAATGCCAACGATGTTTGGGATTGCGCCAGAGTTGTTAAAACTTTGTTGTATTTTTCGAATTTGTTGTATGCAGTTATCAATCTTCAGGTGATCTTTAGTGCGTCTGGACTTGTTGCAAATATATTACCGTCGTTTCGTAATGCTGGTGTTTCAGTGAAGTTCTCATCGGTGAGTCCAAGATTTTCGGCCATTTTGAGCTGCTACGTAACGGTGAAGTCGTGCAGATCTCAGTGTTTGACAAACTATCTAAAATTTTCCTTTTCCTAGGCTTTAGTTGTGAATCTTATATAATTTCTCTACTTATCCAATTTTACATCCTTGATAATATATGTATATGCATATTTTAGTTAACATTGTTAATTCAGAATTTAATTTAAATCCATTATTTAAATTGAGGATTCTTACTTGAAATATAGAGCTACTACATATATATATATATATATTTATTTTTTCATTTTATGCATTTCACTATATTTATATATATTTTGTTTTCTCTTAACTCTAGTTATATTTTGTTTTTATCTTATTTTTTTTTCATATTATGTACTTAACTCGAATTAACGCTTCTCCAAATTTTATATAATTAGAAGTTTCAAAAATAATTTTTCATTTGTAATCATAGTTTCAATTTGGCAATTTTGAGTTTAAAATTCTTATTTTAATAGCTCCCTTCCCCTCTTTTTGGAAGGTTTGAATAAAACCTTTTATCTTATAATTATATCGAAAGTATGTGCAACTGTCAATTCAATTGCAATTACTTTCTATTTTTTTATAAATTTTTTTTTTTTTTTTTTTTTTTGTTTTTTTTTTTTAATTTTGAGTCGCAATTGATGAGAATAATGACGATTTTATAATTCGTTTTGTGAACGTAATTTTTAAAAGTTTTTTGTGAATGGAAGATGACTCAATTTCAGAAAAGTTTTTGTGAATGGAAGATGACTCAATTTCAGAAACGGTGCAAGCATTTCTGTCTGTCTTTTCTTTTGTTTGGTTGCGCGACATAAGTTCAAAACTTCAGCTATACTTATGTCGTCATTTGTAAGCATGTGCATGCATGTATTGACCATTCATGCAAATACTTTTTCGATCTGTAAATATGTGCACATGCTTTTCGATTTAAAAAAAAAATTTTATTGTTTATCTCAAGAAGTATGTGCACATTTGTTTGAAAATTTTGTTTAGCTTGGTTATTGGAAACAAAAAAAACAAAACAAAAATACTTTTTCTTCTCTGCCTGTTTTGGTTTTCATGTCGCCTTGGCTTATCTCGGAATTGCTTAATGTGCGAAAATTTCTGTTGGGCTTGATGCGCTTTCGCAAGGCTTGAATTAGTTTATGTCGTTCGGTTGATGTGAGCAGGGAAATTTTTCTCGGTGAGTTTGAATTTGTTCGTTTTACCAGAATTTTAATACTGCCAAATTATGTAGGATTCATTCCAATGTTCTTACCTGAAGCTTGGCTTAGCGTTATGTGGCGTTATTGGGATTCATTTCTCGGCACACAACGGAAGAAGAGGGGGCTCCTGCCCCCTTCCTGTGAGTTGATCCAATGCAGCCTCTTTTTGACAAAAAATTTAATGGAATTATTCTTCTTAGGTTTTTAGGCTCCACATCGTTTGAGCATCATGGATATTGGAGTATTGCGTCGCTGCTGATAAGTATATATGTTAAAGTGTTTACTAACGTACTCACCTGTGAATAACACCTCTTGGAAAACTGGTGTAGTGGTTGTGCGTCTGAAAAATTTTTTACTTGCTTGCAAAATGTTCGAAGCAGCTTTCTTCAAAAAAAAATTTTAATACTTTTGGATTTCTTGTGATGTGCCCACCGTGCGTGTGTGTATCTGTATGTGCCTTTGCGTGATCTATCAGGCTTTCGAAGGGTTGTCGATTTTTTCGCGGTATTGTCTGTTGATCGTACGGATACTTTGTCGTCTATTGGCGGATGACATTTCACACACCGTAATATTGCTTTTAACTTTTACGTTGCGTTTTTCAAAACAAAAATACAGAATAATTATTCCAACTATTGCTAATAATGCTATGGTGACACTGATACTGTACGAAATATTTCTATGCAACGTTAGTTCTTCAATGAGTTTTCTATTTTTGAAACTTTTCGTTCGAATTTCTTCGAATGTTATCGTGTCGTTAAATTCGGTTTTCACCAACTGTCCTTCTGGCTAGAAGTACTTCTCTTCTATTACAAGTTTAGTATTAGTAAAGCTTTCATTTTTTATTCTTATCGTGCAATTTAAAAAAGAGATGAGCGCATTTTTGTCTATGGTAAGATTGCGTTTGTCGCAATTTTGTTCAATCTTTTCTTGCAGTGCGTTTTTTATCAAAATTGTGGATTCGTCTATATAATTAATAGAAAATTGTTAGTTGACTGTTGCTTTGTGATGGGTTTGAGTTGGAACAATGATAGTTGTTCAAAGAAAATGCTTACAACTTTTATTCTTGCTTCTTTCATGATTCAGCTTTATCAAGTTATTATGAAATGTCTTTTCCTTCCCTTTTATGCTCAATTTTACATTCACCGGTGTTGGAATTGCTGTAATTGGATATGGCCCATCCCAAAGAGGTGAAAGTTTGTTTTTTCTGTTTTGATTCTTCAACCAAACTTTGTCACCTACTTTAAATTCGCGTACTTTTGATTTCGTATCGTAATATTTTTTCGATTTTTCTTTTGCTATTTTTTGGTTATTTCGGACTATGTCATGTGTTCGTTGAATTTGGAATTTTAGTATTTTTGAATAATCATCCGTATTGTAAAGAGGGTCTGGTTTTCTTTTTAAATTTACTGGCAGATCCGATTCAAATCCGAAAAGTGTTTTACAAGGCGTTTGTTTTGTTGCGCAATGTACACTATTGTTGTGAACATGCATAGCATGATTAAGCCATTGATCCCAATTGCTTCCATCCTCTTTCGCGAAAGTTCTTAGGAACTCCGCTAGGGGGCGGTGACTCCTTTCAAGGGCTCCATTTGCTTGAGGATGATATGGGGTTGTTTCGATTTTCTTAATTCCCAACAATTTACACACTTCTTTAAATAATTTTGACGTAAAGTTAGTGCCGTTGTCAGACACTAGCACCCTTGGAATTCGGAATTTCGTTATGACATCATTAAAGAATGCTTTAGCAACTGTTTCTGCTTCGGCGTCAGGCAAGGCAGTACAAATAAAAAATTTTGAAAAATCGTCAATGAAGGTTAAAATGTATTTGTTTCCGCTTATTGTTTCCGGCAATGGTCCTACCATATCCATGAATATCTTGTCGAAGGGTGCATGTGCTATGTCGGTTATTATCATAGGCATTTTGTCCAGTTTGGAGCATTTATTCTTTTACACGATTGACAGGTTTTTACATAATCTCTTATATCTCTCTGCATCCCATTCCATTTGTACTGACGTCGAATTCGTAAATATGTTTTTATCGCCCCCTTGTGTCCACCCAGGGGTCCGTCATGAAATTTTTTGAGTACCTCCTTGATATCTTCTGGTTTCGTTAAAAAGGTTGCCATATCCTCAACTTCTGATCGCCCTCCGTTTATTTCTTGCTTTTATTATTTCTATCACGACCCTCTCTGATTGGTTCTCTTTGGTTGCTTTCTTTTGTGCTCTAGTTACGACTGATATGCAGTTTTCGGTATATGGTAGTCGGCTTAGCGCATCTGCATTTAAATTTGTTTTTCCGGACTTGTAGCAAATTTCAAAATCATATTCGGACAGTTTATGGCGGAATCGGGCCAGTCGTGATGTTTGGTCCTTCAAATTAGCAATACCTTTTAGCGGTTTATGATCTGTAAAAAACGGTGAACGGTCGTCCTAAAAGATAACATCTGAAATTCTTTGTCGACCAGACAATTGCGAGAAATTCTTTTTCGATAGTCGAATATCGTTTTTCAGTATCGGATAACGCGCGACTAGCGAACGCAATGGGATGGTCTTCTCCAGGAGTACCTTGCGAGAGGACTGCCCCCAATGCATCGTTGCTTGCATCCGTCGTTAGTATGAATGGTTTCGAAAAATCCGCATATTTCAAAAGTGGTGGGTTTATAATTGCTTCTTTCAGGGCTTCCACAACTTCTGGCAGTCATTTGTCCAAACGAATTCAACATCCTTTTTTAGTAAAGCTGTTAGTGGAAGTAGTAATTCTGCGGCATTGGGAAAAATTTCCTATAGTAGTTTGCTAATCCCAAAAATGCTTGCAATCCCTTTTTATTCTTGGGAATTGGGAAATTTTTTACGCATTCTACTTTCCCTGGGTCCGGCAGAAAGCCCTGTTCTGAACACGTATGCCCCAAATAAACTACTTCTCTTCGCAAAAATTGGCTTTCTCTGTTTGTATTTTAAGCTGATTTTCTCTTAATGCCTGCAACACTCTTCTCAAGCGCATTTCATGTTCGGTCAAATTTCTTCCGTAGATGACAATATTCCAAATATACAAAACATCGACTCCTTGTAGGCCAGTCAAGACACTATTCATTATTCTCTGGAATGTTGCTGGGGCTCCAGTGAGTCCGAATGGCATTCGTATGAATTCATAGTGTCCCGTTCCTGTGCTAAAAGCAGTTTTTTTCCTTGTCATAGTCGTCCAGAAGTACTTGGTGATATCCGCTTGCCAAATCCAAAGTCGTAAAATATCTGCTGCAGCCCAGCTGATCGAGGATTTCATCGATTCGTGGTATTGGAAATACTTGTTTTATTGTCTGCTCATTCAATTGCCGAAAATCTACTACTAATCGCCATTTCTTTGTACCATCTGCACCTGCCTTTTTCGGTACCAAAATGATTGGAGCGTTCCACGGAGATTTGCTCGGTGCTATGATTCCTTGCTCCAACATTTCTTTGACTTGTTTGTTTATCTCTGTTTTATGAGCCTCGGGAAGGCGATATTGTCGGATGTTTACTGGTGCTTTCCCGATTTCCGTCTGTATTTCGTGCTTGAGCACATTTGTGTGGCTAAGTGCGTCCCCTTTTATATGGAACACATCCGCATAGTCCCTGCATATTGCAAGAAGGGAGTGTCTCTCTTCCTCATTCAGGGTGTCATCTAAACGCAAAGTGTTCATTATAGTATTTAATCTTTCATCCAGCTGACTACCTTCGCATACGTTTATCGTAGAATACTCTTGTGTTTGATAGTTTTCGAAGAGGCAAAATTCTAAGCTCTTTCCTTTTTCTAATTTCGCTTTTTCTTCTGAGGCGTTTAATACTGAAATATATCCGATTCCATTTCTTGGTTTCGTTAGTGTCTCACCTATATACACCTTTGGCAATATTTCCATCTTATGTACCACTAACTCGTCTGTCAGTAGCCCAGTGTCAATTGGGATTATTCTGACCGCTCGGGGTGGGATTGTGACAGTCGCTGCTATACAAATCCGTGGCCCTTGCCTCAATGATGTTAGGGGTAGCGTTGATGTCTGACTGCCTTTCATCTTAAAGGTCAGTTTTTTTCTTAATCGTGTCCATAATAGTCCTATTCCAGAGCATGTCTCGCCCAAGGAGTCCATCTGCTGGCAGGGTGCTATTGTATGGTACCACATGGAGTTTAAATTGTAGTTCCGGATTTTGTCCATGCTGAATATTTATTGATCCCATGGTACGCGTATCGCCTCCGAACGCTCCTCTTAAAAATTTCTTTTCATCATCGTTTATAAGTGTATTTTTGTTTAATGCCTCTCTCTTTACCAAACTCGTATCAGCTCCTGAATCAACCAACAAGGTGACCTTCCCATTGATAGCCTGTCCGCAGGGTATTTCTATGTAAGCATCCTCTTGTGGTGCATTCGATGAAGTGTACATTATGAGTTTATTAACTTCTTTGATAAACATTTCTCCTCCTTTTGATTTTTTACTATGCATACTTGTTTCCATAATCTTATTAACAACGAAATTAGTGTCCAAAACCATTCGCAAAAGTAGCTCTCCGTAAAAATTCTTTGTTCAGTGCGTTGATTGATTTTAAAGGGCTCCATATTTTCCGTTTTCCACACAGAATAAACGTGAACCCGTATATTGCTATCAAACGAAACTCTTTTCCTCGCCTTTTTTGATTCCTTTTTCCGACTTTCCTCCAAATTGTTGCCGAACTCTACCTCCATTAGTTTTCTTAATTCTGATTCCATTTGATTTTCGATTTCTTTTTTCTCCGTACATCTTTGTTCTTCGATATTCTTTTTATTCTTTGTAGAATCTGCCCCGTTTTTTCGTCTTATATTCGTTTTCGATTTTTGTTTTATATTGGGCGTTCCAGTCTGTTGGCCAAGACTGGGCCGTCGTGCGTTTCCCGAATTCTTTTGTTGCTGAGGACAGTTTCTAGAGATGTGCCCCACTCCTTGGCAATTAAAGCATTGAATTCCGGACGATTGTTGTTACGGTTGTTGCCATTATCGTTTCTCGCTGCATTTTGCTGTGTATTGGTCGTGTGTTGTGGTGCCTGTTGCATTCCTGTCTGACGTGCATTGTCTTGAAAGCAAAAATTATTTGTACTGTGTCCTCTTACCTGACAACGCTCGCAGTACAAGCTACTTTGCTTTTTCCTACAATTTTCGACAGTATGTCCTCGCCGTGAGCAATATGTGCAGACCATAAATGTCTCCGGTGGCTTGTATCTTTCTGCTTTTGGTATGTTGGTGTTTTTCTGACAGTTTAGCCCTTCTTCATGTCCATAAATACCACAAAGCCTGCATAATGGCGTGTTCCTTCTTCTATAGCAAACGTCCCACAAATGTCCCATTTCCTTGCAGAATGCGCATGATAGTTCTGTCTGCATAGGTATCGTATTTAATGCATTTGTGTTGACTGTAGACGTGTAAGTAGCGTTTGGAGCTTTTATCCTTAGAAGTTCCTCTAATTTTATCGCTGACTCGATTAATTCCTTAATATTTGTACCATTTAATTTGTTTGCTATCTTTTCGTCTCTTAGACCTGTAAGAAATCGTCTCGCCGTCAAATCATGGTACTCCATAACGAAGATTTCGCCTCTGGTCCATTCCATTTTTCTTTTATCACTGTTTCTGCTTCATTGAGATATGTTTCCATTCGAGCTCCAAAAAGACTAGCCCGTTCTCCTTCTCTTTGAAAGCTATTATCTATATCCAGCCTTATATCTTAAAAGTTCTCCTTGAAGCATATGTATTCTTCACAAAATGACACATTTCATCTAAGTTATGGAAAGTCTTTGGGCTCATTCGTTCGAATGCGTCTCCTGTTAGCCGTTGCTTGATAGTACTTATTACGCCTTGCACATGTTCTTCGTCGATTGTGGCTTTCAAAATTTCACATCCTCCGATAAATTTGAGTACTTCCTCTCTAAGTCCTGGTCCTTTCGCTCCCGAAAAATATGGAACAAGGAGATGCGCACTTCTGATGGCTTCGTTTATATTTGCTGCCATTGTGACTTTAATTTTCGGTACTTGTTGCTGTGTTGACCTTGGATTCTCTGTCTCGAAATGAGTTTGTTGGGCCGAATTACTTGTTGCTCGTCTTGTTGGAACTGGCGACGTTTCGCAAATTGTTCGTAATTCTCGTTTAAGATTGCCTATTTCCACTCTGAGGTATTGGATTTCTTTTTCTTTTGCCTTATTTTGTTCAATGGCGTCTGATAATTCGCTGTTTCCTACTGCCTCTTTGAGAGCTTCTCGCAGTGACTGGTTTTGTTCCTCTGACTCTTCAATGAGAATTGTTTCTTGATCTATTCTTTTTCGCAATGTCTGACAATTCAAGGTGAGGTGTTGAACAGTTTCTTCTAAATCTTTAATTCGCGTCTTTGTCACGACGTTCGCTGAACTTACTGAATTCTTTGCCTTTTCGATTAAGTAAATTGCTTCTTCCAATTGAGTGCAATGGGCCAATGCTAGTTCGTTTTGGATCAAAAGCAAAAACTCGCGATTTGGATTTATTTCTCGTATTAAACTCCACCCTTCCGCTTGAGCAATGCTAGCGTGTTCTTCGGACTCTTTTAGTTTTTGTTTTAAAGCTTCTAACTCTTTTTCCATTTAATCGACGGGAAAAAAACTCCGTTAAAAAAAATTTTACGTGCAAAAATCGATGTCGTAAAGGGCACAATCTCAAAATAGCAAATTACATATGTATGTAGTTTATTTGTGTACTTACCATTTTGACTGCGATTTGTTTTTGTCGATTGTTCTTTCTTCTCTTCGGCCCCTTGATGATTATTCTTTCCTCTGCCGCTGTTTTTTATTTAAAGTCATTATTCTTGTTCTGTTATAAAATTTTTTCAGGGTTTTTTTTTATCCCCTTCTTGATTTGTGCCACTAAGGTGTCCTTCGGAAGTTTCACTCACACGCGGACCCTGACAAACTAGGTTTTACAACTGTTCGACAGCTTATAGCAGTGCAGTACAAAAAGGTTCAAACAGTACAATCGATACAGTTCAGAATATTTTAGCCGTTTTCACTAAAGTGCCTTTCGGAAGTTTCACTCACGTCCAGGCCGCACTGAAAAAGGTTTCACCACTGTTCAGTTGGTTTCAGTGTAGGACCCAAATATGCCCAATAAATACCAATTTTAACCCACTGTGGCCAAACAATATTATATTTTGTTGTTTTGCAAATTTGACCCTGCAATTTAAGTTAAAACCTCGCGGATCGTGATTCGTTCCCAACTATCCTTAGTCGAAAAACCGGCTGCGCCATAATGTTGTGCGTGCTGGGGGGAAGGACCTCGCGTAAAGCGCCAATAAGGACTCCGTACTTTCCCAAATAAAAACACTGACTTTATTCGGTTATAAGAAATGTTTATTTAATAAAGTCCTTTTAATAGTTTCTATTCTAGCTTACTTACTGCCCTAATCCCTAGCTAACACGCAGATCCACACTTTGTCGTCCTGGCTCGTAAGTAGGTGCGCCAAAGTTGAGATCTGATAGTGTACTTGTCGATTCCAAAATGCAAGTCCCTTTCCGTTGCTCGATGATCAGCTTTTATAATCAGAAAGTGCTTTGCATGCACTTTCCTCGAGTCGATCATTTCCAGTGTGCTCTTCTGCGTCTCTGCATCGTTCTATTTCTTCAGCTGGCTGTTGTTGTCGCGCTGACCCAGTTCTCTTTCCATGTTGCTGCACTATTAAGTAATAATTGGTGACCCAATTCTGCATTTGGCCCACTGACCACTGTTTGAATATGATAGCTTCATATTTCAACCGTCGAGCTTTGTTGACACATTGCACCCGATCGCTATCGTTTCTTCGTTTCCGCATTATTGATGACACTTTGCTATTTTCTTCTTAGTGCCGGCAGTGTGACGTGACTTCGGTAGAAGTGACTCACAACACTTACTTTCGTTTCTACAATTCTCAGTGTGTTAATCTTTTGAGTCATATATAACCTGACAAATAATCTCGAACAGCATCTCAGTCTGGACTTAGCACTCCACGCAAACGGTCGAACATCAATCAACTAGTGGACCTCGGAGAACTTACAAGTAAGTTAAGACTACATTTTTGGTATCATATCTGAAGACTTTCCCCCTCTGACTTTCGCATCTGACTCTTGGAGATTCCTACCCAAGATCGAGATTGCTCTAGTTCTGGTTCTTGGAGATTCCTACCCAAGATCGAGACTTCCCCCCTCTGGTTTTCGCATCTGACTCTTGGGGATTCCTACCCAAGAGCGAGATTGCCTCTAGTTCTGGTTCTTGGAGATTCCTACCCAAGATCGAGATTGCCTCTAGTTCTGACTCTTGGAGATTCCTACCCAAGATCAAGACTTCCTCCTCTGATTTTCGCATCTGACTCTTGGGATTCCTACCCAAGAGCGAGATTGCCTCTAGTTCTGGTTCTTGGAGATTCCTACCCAAGATCAAGACTTCCTCCTCTGATTTTCGCATCTGACTCTTGGAGATTCCTACCCAAGATCGAGATTGCCTCTGGTTCTGGTTCTTGGAGATTCCTACCCAAGATCAAGACTTCCCCCTCTGACTTT
>JAIPUU010000288.1:0-19136 GCA_020466095.1 Chlorops oryzae
TAAAACAAACAAAAAAAGATTCTCCCAATTGGAATGAAGAACTTCGCAAAATACACAAAAAAAAAAAAAATTTGACAAATACTTTTTTTTTTTTCCGTAATGAGCTTAGGACGACACCGCATGCTTCAGACGAAAAACTGACACTTTCAATTCGTGCTCGCGCTTAAAATTATGCTACATTAAAATATGGAATAAATCGTTGGGGGATTAAACGGCGTTTCGACCAAAAAACGAAAAAGGAAAAAGAAGCCAAAAAAAAAAACAAAATATTTAATGATGTAATTTTATGCTCTCATTTATAGCATAATATGATTTATTATTACTTAAACTGGATTTTTCTGTATAAATGACAAGTTAAAAATCACTCGATGACCGGTGGAGCACGTATCTGATTGCCCCAATTATTTATCAAATTTAAATCATTGACAACATGATGGAACTGGAAATTGTGCTTAAATTTTAAAATTCCCATGCAATGGTGTGAGCGCGCATGTGCTTATGCGAGCGTGTATATGTGTGTGAGATTGTGTTTGGACGTACAATTCCCAGCGGGAAATTATCTCCTGCATGACAATGTCATCAGTTATGTCATCGATGACATAAGGTGACATTGTCATGCATACATTTTGGAGGACATGTCATCGTGGAGGGATCAATGATATCATCGATGACATATAGGTGACATTGTCATGCATGACATCTTGGAGGACATGTAATCGTGGAGGGATCAGTGATGTCATCGATGACATATAGGTGGCATTGTCATGCATGACATCTTGGAGGACATGTCATCGTGGAGGGATGCTGTTCATGTGCTTGACTCTCATTGGGTACTGAAATTTAAATAAGGTTTTAGCGTCAGTTCAGTGTTAGCATAAAGTGGCGTAGATGATGAGCTCGACTCAGAATCCGAAGATCGCGGGTTCTCGATCCCTGGCATAGGCGAACAAAAAATTTTAAAAAATAATTTTTTAAAAATTCGGAAATATCCAAAGAGAGGACAAAGAAGAGAAGTTAGCAAAAGGTTTCTATAAATTTACATTTGAAACGAAAAGAGCAAATGTGTGCTCTCAAATGGTTTTTGTCGCCATCGCATCCCCTAGTATGACAATTCACCGCTGAAGTCCCTTACTCCTGTGTAAATGTCATACAAAGTGTCACCGGAAATAGCATGCATTCCGGCTCCGAATCACAAGAACAACATTGGGGTGCCGCGGGAATTTTCCCGCTGGGTTTTTATTTCAGTCTCGAAGTCATGTTTTATTTTTGGCAGATTTATTTAAAAAGTATTATTTCCAGGACTAAATAACAATTTCAAAAAGTACATTGGGACTCGAGTAGGTAGGATTAGCCGATTCTAGGTCAATGAAAACCTGCGCAAAAAGGGGCGCAAAAGGGGGCGCAAAAAAGGTGCCGCAAAAAGGTACCATAAGAAAAAGTGTCTCAAAAATTGTTGTAAAAAGGGGGTGCAAAAAAGGGGGCCGCAAAAAGGTACCATAAGAAAAAGTGTCTCAAAAATTGTTGTAAAAAGTATCACAAAAAGTGTAGCAAAATGAAAAAAATCAATATGTGGGTGTGTGTGAGTGTGTGTTTTGAAAAACTAATTTTTTCATGATTGATGGGAGAACACGTGTTAAAAGATGAATAGGAGTCCTTTTGGTGTATTTTAAAGTGCTATAAAAATAAATCATCAAGGTCGATGGTAAAACAAGTGTTAAAAGATGAATCGCAGTCCTTTTGGTGTAATTTAAAGTGCTATAAAACGAATTCTTCAAGGTCGATGGGAAAACAAGTGTTAAAAGATGAATTGTTAGAAAACGAACTCGTCATTGTCGACGGGAGAGCATGATGTTTATAACTTTAAAATATTTACAATATTTACGACGGTAAAAAAAGATGAATAGGTACCCTTTTGCTGCAATAAAGATCTTTTGATGCATTCAAATACAATGCAGGAGAATATGTAAAAAGCAGGTATGAAATTTAAGACATTAGCATATCGCTATCATTGTGAGAGATCTTTTATAATAGTTTTCCACGCTCAACCAGATGGGTTCCTTATTTTTTTTATTTTTTTATTTATTTTTTTTTTTTTTTTTTATCGACTGTAGTTGGAAATTGAAGTCAAATAATAAGATAGACAAAATTTTCTTAACAGGTCAACGGATATGTGTGAGTCATAGTTTAGTATAAAACGGAGTCCACTTTAAGATTCAATTCAGAAAATTTCTAACACTTCAACAGTACAGTGTACTTTTGAATCTACTAATAAAAAAGAAATTTTGAAAATTTTTTTAGAAAAAAAAAAAAATGGGACGCAAAATGAATTCATCTACAAAAGCACAAACAGGATCAGCAGCAACACCAACAGGACCTACACAGCCAACAGGATCAGCAACAGCGCCAACAATGTCAGTAGCAGCAGACAAGGACATTGGCTGTATTAGCTTTAACGCTATATCGAAGCAAAAATTGAACAAGCCATTTTTGTCAATGTCAAAGATGGCTTTTAATAAAACCTTCGTAGTGGAGCTGGCGAAGCGCATCAAAACAAAATATGGGCCAAAGGTTGTATTGGAGTTGTCTGAAGTACAATTGGTGCTTCCACCTAGATTTAACAAGATAAAGGATATAGCGATAGAAAATATAAATAGCTATCCGCATCTTGTAAGGAAGAGTGGTGATGGGATCAACCCATTGCTTGAGCTGTCTAAAGAGGACGAAATTGTGGAACAAGAAGAAGAAGAAGAAGAAGAACATTATATTCCACCTTCCCAACCGTTTGTGGTTCCAAATGATTTAAGTCAATATTTAAATTTTCATTAAAATATATTTTTTTATATAATATATATATAACTTAAAATTTTTTTTTTTTTTATTAAATATATAATTTTACATTTCTAAATAAAAAAATTTAATGTTAAGAACTATTTGCCTAAAAAGAAAAAGGAAAAAGGAAAAAAAAAAAATTAAATAAATAAAAGATCAAAAAACAAAAAAAAAAAAATGTGTCTACTTACTTTTCAATGTGTAAGATGAATATCGCAATCATCATCATCATCATCACCCAAACATATCTGCAGCAATTTATTGCTGCATGATATAAAATACAGTCCACTTTGAAGGGCCTGTATTCCTGGTATACAAAGATATCCTTCATCCAGCTGAATGATTTTACCATCCTCTAAATGAAGGTGAAGTTTAACACTTGTCCTAGCATTTAATTCAATCGAAAATCCGCAAATTCTATTTAAATTTAACTTGAATTGGTTAGGATATTCAATCCCATACAAATTAAACTTTCTTATGAAATCCATCTTTCGTTATGATTTTAGAAACCGAAAATTTGTTCCTTTTATACCAGTTTTAATTGAGAAAAAAGAAAGAAGAATGTTCAAATAAACATGTCCCAAAAAAAAAAACAATTTGGTTGACCTAGTAGGTAGGTAGGTAGGTTGAAGTGGCTGCCACTTAGGTCCTAAATCGGTCCATTGTGATACCAAGGAGGTTTTCTTGTGTTTGTGTGAGATTTCCAGATGGTCAAACGGATATGTGTGAGTGAGTCATAGTTTAGTATAAAACGGAGTCCATTTTAAGATTCAATTCAGAAATTTTTTGATCATTGAACAGGACAGTGTGTTGAAAAAAAAAAAAAAGCTATTTAAAATGAGTACATTTACATGTAAAACTTGTAATAAAGTTTATAAGTATAAACGTGACTTAACACGTCATATTTTGACGATCCATGAAAAAGCAAAAGTGAAGTGTAATGTTTGCGACAAAGAGTATTCGCGAAAAACTAAGTTGATGCAGCATAAAGCTTTAAAACATGCATCAACAACAACAACAACAACAACAACCACAAAGACCAAACCTAAATTATTATTGAAATTAAAAAACTGTCAAGATTGCCAGGAGTGGATAAAGATATGCAACTGGTCCAAACATTTGCGGAAATCAAGCCATAAAGCGAATACGTCAACGCTCCTACACGAGAATGTTAAGAAGGTGAGAACATTGTTTAAGAATCGCATAGAATGTTTTCAAATTGAAAACAAACACGTTGACGATTTGATACCGTTGAATTTTTTCGCAAATGTGGAACCCCACGTCAGAAGGCTTTTACAACAAACTCTTGTTAAACACAAGCTATTTAAATTTAATATGGAGCTCTTTTGCGAGTACATCAAATTTAAAATCATTGACGGAGAAGAAACAACTAATATTAGTCAAAAGTCGTTTCAAACAACAATGGCAATAGCTCAGAGTGAAGCCAATATTCAAGAGATATACTCTAAAGACATAGTTAAAATATGTAAACGGATGGAAGAGTTTCAGGAGAAGGATAGCGGCTGGGCACTCTCAAAAATATTGTGGCTAGAACTTAACGTCAATCAATATAGACCGATCCGAGGCTCATCATATATACAAACTCCTACAGTTCTAGCCTCAAAAAAAGCTGTAATAAATGTGCAAAACAATGACCCATACTGCTTCAAATGGGCAATTATATCAGCTTTTTACAATTTTCCTGACAACTCATCAAGATGTTCCACATATGAAGTCAACATAGAGGAAAACTTCATTGCTCTCAACGAAGAGAACATCATATTAAACTTTGATGGACTAAGTTTTCCTCTTCCTGTGAAGGATGTTGCAATTTTCGAAGACAATAATCCTCTTATCAGTATAAATATTTTTGGGTTTCAAGAAGAAAAAGGACACATTATTGGGCCATACTATAAGACAAACACTTTGAAGCCAATACATTTAAACCTGCTTCTTTTGGAAAAAGAAGAAAATTTCCACTACGTATGGATAAAGAATATCTCAAGGTTAGCATTTAAATGCTTTATATAATAGCTATTGATGTAGAAAACATTGTCATAATTGGTATTTACAACAACATCAAAAAATTGTTTCCTCTTCTTTTTTTTTTCAGATTATTGAGTACACAAAGTAGTAAACACGGTCACACAATCCATATGTGTAACTTTTGTTTGCAGTTCTTCCAGAGGAACGAAACACTGGAGAAACATTTAAAGTACTGCAACCGAACGGTAACAGAGTTACCAGTAAAAGGTGAAAATGATATTCTTAAGTTTAAGAATTATAAAAAACAATTAAATGTTCCTTTTGTAGTATATGCAGACTTTGAATGCATGCTACTTCCAACAAATGAACAAGAATCTGAAAATGTAACAAGAGTTCAGACACACAAACCGATTGCATTTAGTTTTTTATTAAATGCAGTTTTGATTCCAGTCTAGATAGATTTCAAATGTATGTCCAAGCGAATGAAGATTATGAAGATGCAGCCGAGGTATTCGTCAAAAGAATTTATGAGGATTGTGTACCATTGTTGGAAAACAATGTTTTTCAATTCAAAGAAATGAATCCGCTTTCTAGAAGCCAACAGATTTCTTTTGATAATGCAATGAATTGTCATATTTGCGAGCTACCACTAGATGACACAAAAATTATAGATCATTGCCATTTAACAGGAGAATTTCGAGGTGCAGCACACTCTAAATGCAATCTAGAATTTCAAATTAGTCGTTTTATACCCATTTTTTTCCATAACTTTTCGGCATATGATTGCCATTTATTTGTTAAAAAACTAAATTTTTTACCTGGTTCTATTAGTGTAGTTGCGCTCAATAACGAAAAGTATATTTCATTGGCAAAACACTTTACATCTAAAGATAAACAACATGCGGAAATACGTTTTCTGGACTCATTTAAATTTCTACCAGCCAGCCTAGACACCTTAGCTCGAAATCTGGAGAAAGACAGCTTTAATATTTTGAGTACAGAATTTCACGATGATGACGAAAAAAATTTATTAACACGTAAAGGTATATTTCCATATGATTACATTAAATCATTTGAAAGTCTAACAGAAACAAGCTTGCCACCACGCGAATCTTTTTTCAATAAACTAACAAACAAAGCATGTACCATTGAAGATTATCAACATGCTCAAAATGTTTGGCAGTTTTTCAATTGTACAACGCTTTGCGATTATATGTCTATATATTTAAAGACAGATGTTTTGTTGCTAGCTGATGTTATGGAAAACTTTAGAAGAGTTTCTCAAAATATTTATAAATTGGACCCGTGTCAATATTTAACATTAAGCGCTATCATGGGATGCAATGCTTAAGTACACAAAAATAGAACTAGAGCTTTTAACTGACATTGAAATGCTCTATTTAATAAGAAATGGTATACGTGGTGGTTTGGTTCAATGTAGCAAAAGACATTCTACTGCAAACAATATATACATGATGGAAGATTATGATGCAAGTAAGCCTTCATCCACAATTGTGTATTTAGACGCAAATAATTTGTATGGATATGCAATGTCCGAATATCTGCCCTATGGAGGTTTCAAGTGGTTAGAAAATATTGAAAATTTCAATGTCTTCTCAATACCAACCGATTCACTATTTGGCTACATATTAGAAGTTGATTTGGAATATCCACAAGAAATTCATGACTTACATAATGATCTTCCATTTTGTCCAGCAAACAAGAAGCCACCAGGCGGAAAAATTGCAAAGCTTTTAGCAGACTTGACTCCCAAACATAACTATACCATTCATTATAGAGTTCTTCAACAGTGTTTAAAACATGGTCTTAAACTAGTAAAAGTTCATCGAATATTAGAGTTCAAACAGTCTTCTTGGCTACAAAAATACATAGACCTTAATACTGAGTGTAGACAAAATGCTAAAAACGATTTTGAGAAAAATCTTTTTAAGCTTTTGAATAATGCAGTGTACGGTAAAACTATGGAAAATATTGAAAAGAGAAGAAATATAAAATTAGTAGAAGAGTGGGAGAGTAAGGGTAAACGGCTTGGTGCTAAAGCTCTCATATCTAAACCAAATTTTCGTAGTATTAAAATTTTCACAGACAATTTAATATCCATAGAACTGCAAAAAGAAAAAATTTTATATGACAAGCCCATGTATTTGGGTTTCGCAGTATTAGAGTTGTCAAAACATAAAATGTATAGTTTCCACTATGATTATATGCTACCGAAATTTGGAAAACATCTGTCTTTAAATTATATGGACACTGATTCATTCATATATAGTATTGAAAATTCTGATTTTTATAAAGAAATTTTTCCTGATATCGATTTCAATTTTGATACATCAGACTATTCTCCAGATAATCAATTTAAAATTCCTCTTAGAAATAAAAAAGTTTTGGGAATGATGAAGGATGAGCTTAGTGGAAGAATAATTAAAGAGTTTATTGGGCTCAGATCGAAAATGTATTCATTAAAAACTTTAGACAATTTTGAAATAAAAAAGTCTAAAGGAGTCAAAAAGGCTGCATTAATGAAATTAACTATTGACGATTATCGATTATGTTTGTTAGAAAATAAGATCTATTTTGATAGTATGTATATGTTTAGAAGTAAGTTTCATGCCATTTACACCGAATTGTGGAAAAAAGTAGTATTAAGTAATACAGATGACAAGAGGTGTATTCAATCAGATGGTATTAATACTTTTGCATGGGGGCACTATAGTATTGTTACTAGTGAAGATATGGATATAGACTAAATTTTATGTATATGTATATTTATTTAGTATAAGAATTAATGCAAATAAAAAATAAAAAATAAAATAAAAAAATAAAAATAAAAAAAAAATTTTTTTTTTTAATGAATTTCACGAGAAAGGTGAGCCAACATTCAGGCGGTTGATTTATTACGTTACTAATTGTCAATTAATTAACAACATGACATTGGAAAGCGGAATAATTCGTCTTTTTCTAAAAAAATTTAAGCTTCATATTTCTAGCGAAGACTATAATTTTTTGTGGACAGCAATGCAACAAGCTAAACAAATGGAACAAGAACGAGTTGTCAAATCCATATATGGAATGCATTTCCAAAGCTGCCCTTCAAGCTGTAACAACTTTTCTCAAGGATACAATGATTGCACTTGTTTCAACAACAAATTTATTCTCTGCAAAGCACACAAACTAATGAACCATTATACAAATTTAATTAGAAAAAATAGTAAATTTTGATTTGTTATTGTATTTATGTTTATTATGAATTTGAATAAAGAAATTGTAAACATAAATGACCACAGTTATATGAATTGTATTGTTGATGTTGTTTATAGTTATAGCTCAAGTTTTTCACTCCAAGGTATTTCACAACTTCTTTTGGTGGAGGTAGATTACCAAAACTGTCAAAGTATTCTTTTAAACCATCATTTTTAATATATGCTACCCAATGCGTTCCCCTCCATCTGCTGAATCTAGATTAATAATTCCACATTCGTTCTTATGGGGGCGTTTTGGTAAAGCATTTCGCATGAAAACACCTCTAAAGGACTGTAATTTCTTAGCATATTTTCTGATATCGTCTTCAGTTAGGGCTCTGTTGGGTAGCATGTTTATTAGTTTTTTTGTACGGTTTAAGAAAGAAACCATATCCTTTTCTATATGGTTTTAAATAGAGCCCATTTCCAACTGCAACAGGTTCCTGAAGCTTTTTATTCTTTGCAGATATTACGTTTTTAATCAGGTTTGCAATTGACATTCCTCCAGATATAATTCCTCCAAGTTTCAAAAACCCGCTAAAATTGGTATTAATGGTAAAAATCCTCCCACTTTGGGTACTGGGATAATGCGCGGTATTGCTTTTTTGGTTTGTCTCTTAAGTGACGATGATAGAGATTTTTCAGCAACTTGGATAGCATCATGTAAGCCAATGGGCTTTGCCCTTTTCAATTCTGTTGTAGCTTTCTTGATTGCTGTCTTAAAAATTTTTGTAGGACATTCCTTCTTTTTCTTTACAGTTTTTTTCTTCATCATTATATTCTTCTTCTTCTTTTGATTTTGCATGAAATTTGTGAGACTGCCACCAAATTTTAATTTAGCTTTCATAGCGTTTGTAACAAACCAAGCGTTTGCTTTTTCTGTAGCACTGGCGTCAGTCGATTTAACTCTCTCCCAAGCTCTTTCCACTAAATTCTTATCTGCAATATGCCGATTTTCCAAGTCTTTGAATTGAGAATAGGCAATATCGTGTTCTCTACAGGCAGAATCCAATGGGTTGATACCTTTGTCTCCTCTTGCTAAACGTTTTTGAAGCTTTGTACCTGGACCACAAAACTGATAGCCTGGTAAATGAAGTTCTATTGGTAGTTTATTAATAAAATTATTTATTAATCCTCTTCCGATGACCTTTCGTTTATGACTAAATGTCATTTTAGGGTGGACAATCATTTAAAGACTTATACTTTGAATATGTTATAATCAAAACAATGATCAAAATCAATCTAACTGAAAAGGTATAAAAGCATCATCTTTTATAGTTTAACTTTTAGTTGAAAGGAAAAATGCGTTTCGTAAAACAGCAGAAGAATATTTTAGTGAAAAATTTGGATGTGAAAATAAATCCAAATTTTAATTCAACACAATCGCGTCATAGTTCATTGTTACCAAACACAATACGAGCATTAATTGTTGGACCATCTAATTGTGGGAAAACTAATGTTATGTTGAGTCTTATTGAAAGTCCCCATGGACTTAGATTCAAAAATATATACTTGTATTCAAAATCATTACATCAGCCTAAATATCAGTATTTAAAACAACTTATAAATCCTATAAAAGGAATGGGACTTTTAACCTACTCTGAAAATGATGATGTCATAGCTCCAGAAAACGCTAAACAAGACTCAATTTTTATTTTTGATGATGTTGCATGTGAGAAACAAAACAATATACGAAATTATTTCTGCATGGGGCGACATAACAATATTGATTGCTTCTATCTTTGTCAAACTTACACTCGAATACCAAAACATTTGATTCGCGACAACGCGAACTTAATTATTATATTCAAGCAAGATGAAATGAATATACGTCATATATACCATGATCACGTTGGTACTGATATGACATTTGCCGATTTTTTAAAAATTTGTGGAGAGTGTTGGAAGGATAAGCATGAGTTTCTCGTCATCAGCAAAGACGACTCACTAAATAATGGCCGATACAGGAAGGGCTTCAATGTATTCATTCATCTATAAAAGTAATGAAGACAAACAATAAAACACTCAGTCTCAAAAAAGGGTTTCATTAACTGCAGAGCAGCAGACGCAACAGTAATATCATTTAAAATGGTTGACTCAGTTCATGAAGAAAAAATTCGTCTTTTCAACAACAACAACAACAATCACAGTTGCTATATAAACAGACCTGTTTTCAATAGAACAGATCTGTTTCCAATAAACAGACCTGTGTCCAATGGAATAGATCTGTTTCCAATAAACAGACCTGTTTCCAATAGAACAGATCTGTTTCCAATAAACAGACCTGTTTCCAATGGAATAGATCTGTTTCCGATAAAGCAGAAAAGAATTCCAGATCCACCGTTGGATATGATTGATCGAATGAGTTATGAAAGTGACCGCCTTAAATCATTTTACAACTGGCCACTTGAATGGTTGGATATGAGAAGACTTGCACAATTTGGAATGTTTTACACAGGAACGAGTGATATTGGCAAAATGCTTTTTTTGTAATATTGAAATATCCAAATGGCAACTGGGAGATGATCCTCTAACAGAACACATACGTTGGTCACCGTCTTGTCCATTGATATGCTTAAATCGAACCGACAATCATACTATTGATCACAATGAGGTGTATTCAATCATACATATATCGAGAATAATTTTACAATTAAAAGTTTTAATAAGTAAAAGGTGCTGTAACAATTATATATTCCAAAACGAGCTAAGTAAAATCTCACAAATTGTTAATAATTTATTACAACTTAAAACTACTGTATCTGATTGAAATCAATAAAAATAAAAACGATAAACACGTCTTGTCATTATCGATACTATAAAGGTCATTAACAGTCCTAAAGTACTTTCATTTCCATTTATATCTTCAATAACACTGGTTCGTTGAAAAAAAAAAAAAAAAAAAAAAAAAAAAAAAAAAAAAAAAAATGGAAAAAATTGTTAAAGAACATAATTCAGACGAGAAAAATCTTGAAAGATAAGTTCAATGCCATCAAAATTAATGAACAAGGTGTTGCCGAGAGTCTTGAGAAATCGTTTCTTCCCATAACTACACCAATTAAAGATCTACTTACAGAAACTAAAGTTAAAAACGAAATATTAAACAATTTGAATGAAAACTCTAAGCTAGCAACAGACAATAATTCTACTTTTAATAAAAAAGGATTGATTGGGAAAAAGGTGGTTTTCAGTAATGAAAGGCCGAGCCGGAGTAGATTTAGAAATGAAAGACCAAACCGCAGTAGATTTGAAAAATATGATTTGTTTAACATAAAATCAAGCACACCGCTTAAAAATTTTTCCAACACCACCATCACCGAAAATGTTGAAAATGATACTCCAAGCAGCAGCAAAGATCAGTTTTTTAGCGAAGATGAAGAACAAGAAAGTCATATAAAAACACTTAATGAAGAAGTGGATGTGAAGAGAAATAAGAGTACAAGTAGAACATTGAGTGTTGAAACACTAGAAAAGCAAAATGATCTTGATACTCAATTTGGTTTGCATAAAAGACTTGATGATGGACATTGGATGTTTGGAGATTCAAAATTAACCTGGAATAATTCTAAAGAGTTTCAGATTGGAAATGAACATTTTACAATGACAACGGGGCTCTATCAGTTAATGTTTTATAAATCTCCTCAATATTATGAACAACCCGATCTTGACCTCTATAAGCATATTTTATTAAAAACCAATGCATATAGACGTGGCTACACATCAGACGGACAAATAAATGGCAACAAAGGTCAAAAGTATACCAAAATTATTCGTAAGTTAATCAAAGATGTAGATCACGAGTCAAGCCCCAGCACACCAAATGTGAAAAAAGAAGGATTTGGATTGATGAAATTAAATTCTACTCCCACGAACTATATATATTGGGACGATCCTAATGAATTAGTCAATCGTCTGAGACTGCTCTTGTCATCACAGTCAGCTGGACATAATAATCATAATAACGAAATTATTTCAATTATTGAAGAGCTCAAAGAATCTAATATAATCGTATAATGGGCGTTGACAAATTTGGTCGCTATAATAATACAATTAAAAATTCAAATAACTTTAGTACCCAATTGACTGTTGGTAAGGATACTTGCTTTAATGCCCATTTCCATCGCATTAAAAATCTAAAAGATCCAATAGAAGATCAAGACGCTGCAACCAAGAATTTTATTCTTTTCAATCTTAATGTGTTTCGAACTGAATTTCAGAGTTCGATTGAAGCTCATGAGAAGCACAGCAATAAAGAAGTTGAAGCCATTTAATAAAATTAAATCTAATGAAAACGTTATTGATGAGAACTTTAAGACATGTATGGAATACATTGAAAAACGTCTAGACGGTATGGAAAGTGTTTTGTTTTCAATGATTTCAAATGTTAATAACATAAATTCTTCGAAAAAAATATCACAGAAGGAGCACAATCGTCAACAGTATGAGTCGCAGTCAAATAGTTCAGGAGCTACATAGACAAGCACGACGAAACTTTAGACGTAGAGCAGTCATCATAAAAGGTCTCGATGATTTTTGGCAAGCTGATTTGGTTGAAATGGGTAGCTATGCTGCTCACAATAAAGGCTACCGCTATCTTCTTACAATCATTGACACATTCTCAAAATTTGCATGGACAGTTGCACTGAAATCTAAAACAGCTGCAGACGTCACTAAAGCAATGAAAAATATCTTGGAACGTAACCGAAAACCTAAAAATTTACAAACAGATGATGGAAAAGAATTCTTTAACAAGGACTTTCAAAATTTAATGAAACAAAATAAAATTAATCATTATTCGACCTATAGTACATTGAAAGCGTCGATTGTCGAACGATTTAATAGAACTCTAAAAAATATGATGTGGAAGGAGTTTAGCAATCGTGGATCATACAAATGGATTGATGAGTATGATAACTTAACTGAGAAATACAATAACACAGTGCATAGAACTATAAAAATGGCGCCAAATGATGTCGATTCTTCGAATGAAACTTTAATTTTACAAACAGCTTACAATCGTCTGAAAATCTATGATAAACCAAAATTTCATGTGAACGATTATGTACGAATAAGCAAATATAAACATATTTTTGAGAAGGGTTACACTCCCAATTGGACAACGGAAATCTTTAAAATAAATAAAATTCAAAATACCAATCCATGTACCTACACACTAGAGGACTATCAGGGTAATATTGTCAAAGGCGCTTTCTATAAGGAAGAGTTATCTAAATCACGTTATCCACATACATATTTAGTAGAGAAAGTTATTAAGAAACGGGATAATAAAGTGTATGTAAAATGGTTGGGATTTTCATCTCAACACAACTCATGGATTAATAAAGACGATATACTATAAAGAAAGTTTAATTTTCTTAATTGGTTCAGTTTAATTTTCTTATTCAAGATGTCAAGAACATTAACTTTGACTGGAAATTCATCAATTCTCACGGCAAATTATTTTCCTCCCATAGAGCTTAACCGGGACTATGTTTGTGGACTGATTGATTTTCATACCTATTACTCAGTGCCGAATGTTGATGAAACCAATAATATTTTTCATATTGCTGATGAAAAAATTGTGCTTCCTATTGGTTCATATGAATTTGATGACATTGCGAAATATATTATCGAAGACTATGAAACTCATGAAAAACGAACTTCTGGTGCTACACTAGATATATATGCAAATAACAATACATTAAAAGCAGAAATCTATTCTTCACACGATACAATTTTCTTTGATAAAGAGCAAAGCATCGGACCTTTATTAGGATTTTCGAAACGAAAACTTGAACCTAATAAACCTCATACTTCAGACAAAAGTCTTATGATAACACAAAACAATGTTGTTCGTATTGAGTGCAATATTGTGGGTGGCTCGTATCTAAATAGTGTACCGGCACATACCTTGTACGAGTTTTCTATAAATGTTGAACCTGGATATAAAATAGACATAACTCCAAACAATGTTATCTATTTGCCTGTGACCGTCAAAGAGATAAGTTCAATCGAAGTAAGACTTGTCAACGAAAACGGTACATTAATAAATTTTCGTGGAGAGACGATAACATTACGTTTACACTTGAAACCTTTTGAATAAAACTATGATTATATATAATAAATATATTGTAAAGGATGATCCTTCTACCAGTTTGATTACAGCTCTTAAACGTAACACACCGACTGTTACTATTGCTTCTAAACGAAAAATAAGAAAATCATCTCTCAGTGCTGAAAATAAAAACTTTTTACAATCATTAGGATATATATTGAAGACTAATAAAACAATTAAAAATGACTGATATATTGAAAATTAAAGAACAGCCTGTCTTCTATGATGCCATTACAAAGAAGGAATATCATACATATCAACCATATTTACAATCTTTTGGTAGCAATGATGAAATACGTATTGCAATTCAAAATCAAGATGTTTACATTCTACCCCATGAAAGCTTTTTGTACATTGAAGGCTTTATTACAATTGGAGAAGCTAGAGCAGTGCCAAAAGGAGTTCAATTTCGAAATAATGCTGTCGCACATTTATTCGAGGAAATACGTTATGAGTTGAATGGCATTGAAATTGATCGAACACGATGCTTAGGTCAAACCACTAAAATTAAAAATCTCGTGTCTCTTAACCCTAATGCTAGCACAATGTTGGAAAACGCCGGTTGGATGCTAGACGAAAAAATTCAACCAGCTAGTGGACATTTCAATTTTTGTGTCCCACTTAAAATGCTTATGGGTTTTGCTGAAGACTTTAACAAAATAATAATTAATTGTAAACATGAGCTTATCTTACTGCGCTCAAGATCGGATAGTAAGGCTTTTTTTACCACAGATGAGGTTGAAAAAACTCAGGCACTCAACTTACAGTTGGCGAATGTATCATGGAAAGTTCCACACATTCAGTTATCCGATGAAGCAAAACTAAAAATCTATACCACTATTAAAAATGATACTCCTCTACCCATCGCATTTCGAACATGGGAATCACATCTTTATCCAGAGCTTCTACAAGGCCAAAATCATATTTGGAATATAAAAGTGGGGACACAAATTGAGCGCCCTCGCTTTATTCTTGTTGCATTTGAGAATGGTGAAAAATTTACTGCTTGCAATTTGACTGACTTAAAGGTGCAACTTAACTCTGAGACATATCCTTATGATGATTTGAATTTAAATTTGTCTCGCGATCGATATGCTCTCCTATATGATATGTATACAAGATTTCAACAGAGCTACTACATGATTGATCCACAACCACTTTTATCGCGAGAGAGCTTTAAAAATAATCCAATAATTGTCATTGATACATCACATCAAAATGAGCGTATTAAGACTGGTGCTCTTGATATTCGTATAATGTTTAAAACAAGTGCCAACGTTAGAGCAAACACTTCTGCATATTGTGTTCTAATACACGATCGACTTTTTTCGTATAAACCAACGACTGGTGGCATTGTAAAGCATATGTAATATAAATCATAAATTTACATAGGTAATTATTTAGTTCATTCTTAGACTTTGAATGAAAAGGATCGCCGTCATCGTCGTGGAAAACATCAAGCAGAGATATTTTAAACAATGTTAAAATTTGTTGTTTTCGATTGTCAAGGATTTCAAAGCATAAATAGCCAGTTTATTTTCAAGGAAGTAGCTTTTTGCTTCAGTGAAAAGAAATATGTTCATTTTCTTATAAAATCACCATTTAGTTTTCGGTTATTAAATGATAATGAAAAAAAATCTGTTTTTTGGCTACAAAACTATTATCATATGCTGGATTGGGACTCTGGTGTCTTCACTTGGCTGAAGTAAAAAAAATCTCAAATTTCTTCTTAAAGACTATCAAATCTATGTTAAAGGCGAGGAAAAAGCATTGTGGGCGAAGGAACTACTACAAGACTGTCTTATTTCTGGAATAAAAGAAATCGATTGTACTCATTCGTTGAAAGAAATAAATCGTTTATACAATTTTGATGTAGAAACAAAATGTAATTATCATTGTAAGGAGAAGAGTAGAAAAAATAAGGTATATGCTTGTGCACTAAGAAACTCTATTGCTTTAACAAAATATATTAATGATCATTCAACATTGTCAACATGGCCATCGTTGGTATCGTGGACTAGTCTATAAATTTAATATTCTGTACAACCTCTACAAAAAAAAAAAAAAAAAAAAAAAAAAAAAAATGTTTTAAATAAAATTTATTTGCACACATTTCACTTTTGTTATTGATGTTTTATTCTAGACTTTTCTTATGATAAGAAAATATTTTTTTTCTACATAAAAAGACAAACACTCACACAAACACAAGAAAACCTCCTTGGTATCACAATGGACCGATTTAGGACCTAAGTGGCAGCCACTTCAACCTACCTACCTACCTACTAGGTCAACCAAATTGTTTTTTTTTTTCCGGGACATGTTTATTTGAACATTCTTCTTTCTTTTTTCTCAATTAAAACTGGTATAAAAGGAACAAATTTTCGGTTTCTAAAATCATAACGAAAGATGGATTTCATAAGAAAGTTTAATTTGTATGGGATTGAATATCCTAACCAATTCAAGTTAAATTTAAATAGAATTTGCGGATTTTCGATTGAATTAAATGCTAGGACAAGTGTTAAACTTCACCTTCATTTAGAGGATGGTAAAATCATTCAGCTGGATGAAGGATATCTTTGTATACCAGGAATACAGGCCCTTCAAAGTGGACTGTATTTTATATCATGCAGCAATAAATTGCTGCAGATATGTTTGGGTGATGATGATGATGATGATTGCGATATTCATCTTACACATTGAAAAGTAAGTAGAACATATTTTTTTTTTTTGTTTTTGATCTTTTATTTATTTAATTTTTTCTTTTTCCTTTTTCCTTTTTCTTTTTAGGCAAATAGTTCTTAACATTAAATTTTTTTATTTAGAAATGTAAAATTATATATTTAAAAAAAAAGAAAAAAATTTTAAGTTATATATATATGTATATAATAAAAATATATTTTAATGAAAATTTAAATATTGACTTAAATCATTTGGAACCACAAACGGTTGGGAAGGTGGAATATAATGTTCTTCTTCTTCTTCTTCTTCTTGTTCCACAATTTCGTCCTCTTTAGACAGCTCAAGCAATGGGTTGATCCCATCACCACTCTTCCTTACAAGATGCGGATAGCTATTTATATTTTCTATCGCTATATCCTTTTCTTGTTAAATCTAGGTGGAAGCACCAATTGTACTTCAGACAACTCCAATACAACCTTTGGCCCATATTTTGTTTTGATGCGCTTCGCCAGCTCCACTACGAAGGTTTTATAAAAGCCATCTTTGACATTGACAAAAATGGCTTGTTCAATTTTTGCTTCGATATAGCGTTAAAGCTAATACAGCCAATGTCCTTGTCTGCTGCTACTGACATTGTTGGCGCTGTTGCTGATCCTGTTGGCTGTGTAGGTCCTGTTGGTGTTGCTGCTGATCCTGTTTGTGCTTTTGTAGATGAATTCATTTTGCGTCCCATTTTTTTTTTTTCTAAAAAAATTTTAAAATTTTTTTTTATTAGTAGTTCAAAAGTACACTGTACTGTTGAAGTGTTAGAAATTTTCTGAATTGAATCTTAAAGTGGACTCCGTTTTATACTAAACTATGACTCACACATATCCGTTGACCTGTTAAGAAAATTTTGTCTATCTTATTATTTGACTTCAATTTCCAACTACAGTCGATAAAAAAAAAAAAAAAATAAATAAATAAAAAAATAAAAAAAATAAGGAACCCATCTGGTTGAGCGTGGAAAACTATTATAAAAGATCTCTCACAATGATAGCGATATGCTAATGTCTTAAATTTCATACCTGCTTTTTACATATTCTCCTGCATTGTATTTGAATGCATCAAAAGATCTTTATTGCAGCAAAAGGGTACCTATTCATCTTTTTTTACCGTCGTAAATATTGTAAATATTTTAAAGTTATAAACATCATGCTCTCCCGTCGACAATGACGAGTTCGTTTTCTAACAATTCATCTTTTAACACTTGTTTTCCCATCGACCTTGAAGAATTCGTTTTATAGCACTTTAAATTACACCAAAAGGACTGCGATTCATCTTTTAACACTTGTTTTACCATCGACCTTGATGATTTCTTTTTATAGCACTTTAAAATACACCAAAAGGACTCCTATTCATCTTTTAACACGTGTTCTCCCATCAATCATGAAAAAATTAGTTTTTCAAAACACACACACACACACACACACACCCACATATTGATTTTTTTCATTTTGCTACACTTTTTGTAATACTTTTTACGACAATTTTTGAGACACTTTTTCTTATGGTACCTTTTTGCGGCCCCCTTTTTTGCACCCCCTTTTTACAACAATTTTTGAGACACTTTTTCTTATGGTACCTTTTTGCGGCACCTTTTTTGCGCCCCCTTTTGCGCCCCTTTTTGCGCAGGTTTTCATTGACCTAGAATCGGCTAATCCTACCTACTGACTCGCGATAATCGAAGCTAATCTGTTGAAAAAAAAAATACCATGCCCACAAAACTTTTTTTAAAGCCTTCAAACTTTGGGTTTAAAATTACTATGAATCGGAATATCTACTATTTTGGGATCTCAAAAAAAAAAAAGGAATCTTAGGTCGGAAAATTTCAAACTCGGTTTAAGGCTTCGAAATTTCAATTCTCGAAGATATTATTTGAAGGTTCAGGCTTTAAAAAAATTAGATATGTGAAGATTATGAGCGCAGAAGTAGTTCAATAAAGTTTTAGCATAGAAAGTTTAAAACAAGAGTTAAAAAAAAAATCAAAATAAACGTTTTATGACGTTAAAAAATTTAATATAGAAAGATCAAATTTATGACCTGATTAAATATTTACAGCTTGTTTAGTTAGTCTACTTGAAGACAACATAAACTAAAATTCATTATCTGATTATGTTCTAAAAGCAAAACTATCATTTTGTATGATTGTTTTTGATTTCGACAAATTTTACAACTAGAAATTAATTCGTTGCCTATTATGAATAGTCCACAACATGGCAACACAA
>JAIPUU010000038.1:0-19433 GCA_020466095.1 Chlorops oryzae
TACAAGAATGTCGGATTCGGATGTAGGGTTTAGCTCAAAAAAAATTTATGATATCATCTTTCAATATGAAAAATCTGTCCAAACATTTTGCTCTACTCAACCACCTTACCTCTGTATACAATAGTCAGTGTTGTAACAGTTCCTTTTTTTTTGTACCTAGGTACAGGTACAGTTCCTTCCAAAAAAAAGGAACTAGTTCCAGGCACAGGTACACAAAATTAAAAGTAACTAGGTACAAGGTACAGGTACAAAAAAGGTACTTTTCAAAATTCACTTAGTATAATTAAACTGCAGAATTTTGTGCCAAATTCGATATGCGCCAGACAAACGTAATCTAAGTTACGCAATTTCAGAACAAAATTCAAATTGCCTCAATTTCATATGTCAAATTTGTTCTGATATTTTCTGAAATTGTGCTATTTCGATCTACGTGTGTCGCACGCTGTTAAAATAAAATTTAAATAAGCTTTTTTGTTAAGAAACAATTTTAGTTTTAACGTTTTCATTTCGTTGTACGCTTGGAAAGCATATAAGGGAATTTCAGAAGAGTTTAAATGCAGTTCCTGTTTTTTTGTTTGTTTAATCTTTGATTTAAAGTTTTAATTGAACATATTTTTTTTCTTTTGTTTAATATATAGAATATATGAATAAAAAGTATGAACAACAATTTTATTTTACATGTTTTAAAGTCATTTTTGAGTGCATCGAACTATTTTTCGGTTTCTCGTAACATCAACAATGTTTCGAATAAATCGTCGCTAAGCCTGTTTCGCCTTGGCGTACAAATTTGATCCGCTGTGCTGAAAAGCCTTTCCACAGGAGCCGAAGAAGAAGGCAATATTATTATTATAAAAGTAAAAAAAAAGTAAAAGTCTCTCCTATAAAGTGAGAATTGACGGTCAATATTGGCCAAGGTAGGAGCTGAGAATTTGTTATTGTGTGCGTTCCTAAGGCCCCATCTACACGATGCAAGTTTTCACTTGGCAAGTCACTTCTGCAAGTACTTGGCAAGCATATTGCATCGTGTAGAATGCTTGCAAGGACTTGCGGCAGGTTTTTCAATACTTCCATGCAAGAACTTGCCTAAAGAAAAATCGGATCGTGTAGAAATACAATCTTCCAATTTGCTAGAAGCTTTTTTTTTACTTGCATGCTTACAAACTGTCAGGTTCAAGATACTCAAAAAAGTAGCGAGTGCGATGTTTCAATATTTATTATTTTCTTCATAGCTAGCTATTTATTGAATTAAATTCTTCGCATTTTTTTTATCAACATGGCTGTGTCAGAGGAGCAAATTGAAATAATTACTGAAGAATACCAGCAAAATGAGTTTTTGTGGCAAAAGTCACACATGGACTACAAAAACAAGCATAAACAAGTAAAGAAGTTTACATCGGCTAAGCCGACTGCACACATACCTTTTCCTCAGCCTAAAATATGTTTAAAACATTACCGTAACAAAAATTCCTGCTGTTTTCGTTGTTCTAGCTTGGATATCTATTTTTACCTTATCTGTACTTCGATTTGCTTCTAAAACTCGAGATTATTATTAAGCACAAAATTTTCGCAGATGGTGGGCATGGTCAAATTTTAACCGTTAGAGGGTATGTTACATACTCCGTGCCAAACTTAATATACCCTTTCCTTCGGAAAAGGTATAAAAAGAGGCAGCTTTCGAAGCCATTGCCGAAAAAACAAATTTTGTAAAAGCTGGTTATAAAGGACAAATTGCATTCATTGCTCTGGAAGCTCTAGGGGTAAACCAGTGAAATGGAAGCACTTTGAATTGTTCACGTTCATTTGATAGGTCCTTCATTGAATTCTCATAAAAGGGATTTATGTCTCCTCTAAAAAAGAATTTGCGTGCCCAAATTGTTCGTTTTGGTTTTTTCTATAATTTTCTATTTCTTCCAAAATGAGCACCGCTGCTAGAACTTTCTTTATTTATTTATTCATTTTTGCTATTTTAGGTTAAAATATGATTTTTTTATACCAACTGTCAAACTTGCGGCAAGAACTTCTACTTGAATGTAAAAACCTTCAAGCTGGCAAGCTACATGTTCTAAAAAAATTGCTTCTGAAAAGCAACTTTTAGTAACGCCGTGTGGCTATGTGCCAAAGCACTTGCGTGCAAGTCATCTTTAGATTACTTTCAGGCAAGCTGCAAGCTAAAATTTACTAGCATCGTGTGGATTGGTCACGCAAGTTCTTGCACACAAGTACTAAAACTTGCCAAGCGAAAACTTGCATCGTGTAGATGGGGCCTTACGCTACGACAATCGTTTTTGTGTTGCAAAATGTATTAAGCATTGAATAATAATGGCAAAAATCCGTTTTAAAGATTTCGATTTTTTTTTCACATGTGAACTTGAAGCTAGGCTTTAAGGGTCTCTCTTCAGTTTGTTCGGAAATCAAAAATCTACATATTAAAAGCTTAAGAAATCATTCATTTACTCTTTGCGAACGCGTTTCCACGTAAAAATATTTATTAGGCAAATTCTTCCACGGACGTTTTTTTCGACGTCTCAAAGCAAAAATAAACATCAAATCGTATTGTGAGCGAAAAACACCGATTCTGAAATTTTTTCAACAAATTTCTAAACAAAATATCAAAAAAATTTTTGCTAATAAATATTTATTCGTGGAAATCGCGACTTAGAAAAGTACCTTTTTTAAGTACCTTTTTCGATGAAAAAGGTACAAAGGTACAGGTACTAGGTACAATTTTAAAAAGTAACTAGGTACAGGTACAAGGTACTGAAAGTTGTACCTAGGTACGGTACCTAGGTACTTGTACCTAGGTACATTACAACACTGACAATAGTATATCACCATATTCGGAATCCATATCTTCTAAGAACGCACGAAACTTCCGGTGTGTCAAAGCTCTATGTCCACGTCTTATTAATTTAATTATTTTTACCACCACGGTCATAGTTTCTCCCATATTTATTGCCTTTGCTAATAAGTTTTCCTGGTGCAAGATGCAATGAAATGTGGGGACGTAAATGTCATTTTTATGAAGCTGCCCTACAAAACCCTTGTTGGATCCAACCATGACTCTAGCACCGTCAGTGCAAATCGACGAAAGATTTTCCAAAAGATGCCAATTAAAGATAGCATACCCTCCGTTATCTCAAGATTTTCGTTAACTGACCTATAGCATAAAATCAGCTGACTAGTGTCTGTTATATCTGTGGTATCATCTAAACTAAGGGAGTACGCTTCAGAGTGGGAAAGGTTTTCTTTTGCTTTAAGGAAGAGAAAAGCGGCAATATCTTCAGTTCGCCTTGTTATTGTTCTGCGGGACAAGGGAACTTCTTTTATAATGGAACTCATTTGGTTTCCTTTTTCCCCAAAGCAGTTCAAGAGTTCCACGGCAGTCTCTTTTAAAAAATTACCATCTTCGAAAGGTCTTGCTTTCTTTGCTAATGCAAAGCTAACAACAAAAGAAGCCTTTAAATACTGTAAAGGACACCTCTTCGGAGGGCGAGGCTTCGTTTTTATTTTAATTTTTTAATTTCTCTATAAATGCGAGTTTAAGCTCATAGAGTTTCAAACTTCTATGTTCATCTTTCAAATTCTCAAACTCCCTATGGTATCTTAAATAATTCCTTTTTAAATTGTTTTGTTTAATAAATGCCAAAACCTTAAAGCAAATTATGCACTCCGCCTTATTTTCAAAATTTGAACAAAAAAAGAATTCATTTTCATATTTTATATCGAACATATTTTTTTATTATTTTTTATTATTTCTCAAAGTTTTAAGTAATATATAATATAAAATAAAATATAAATATAAGACTACAGAAATGTCTTCAAAATCCAAAATATTTAGGTGGAGTCTTATCAAAAAACATGTGCACAGGAAAAAGTTTTTTTATAATGTACTTTCTCGTATTTATTTTCGTTCGAAATCTTCCGCGACGCAGGTCTTGCCAGTTCAACGTTTTCAGCATATAGGACTATAGGTCTAACTCTTCTTCTTCCTAATCCCTGCAATGTGTTAGAGCTACGCTGCTTCAACATATGCATATAGCATGAGGAAAAGAGAAGCACGCTATGGCAGTGAAGGCTTTAGCTCTGCTGTGGTGAAATGCGTTGCCACTTTTAATTTTAATTTTGGGAGATTTTCGAGTACATTACATATAAAATATCTACCAAACTCATAAAATGCCATGAAAAGCTTGGAAAACATAAAAATAATCAAGGAAACTCAATATTAAGGAGAAATAGAAATTGTTCTTTTAGTCCTACCTTGTGCACATAACTTTTTGATCACACTGTTTCAGCAAAAATACTAAATTCTATGTACAATCAAATTCGTAGCCGTAGTCAAAAATGTATGTTAATTTATTACAAAATGAAAAAATTCGCGCACATTAAGCAAAAACATATCGAAATAAATTTAATAAAGTTTCAATTATGAACTTTTCAAGCAATATAAAAAACCGAGCCGACGCCGAGTTTCTTTGATAATTTTCTTGCAAGTGGCATCATAGTGCTACTTTGTGTCTACCCGTATTGTTGTTGGTAGCTTTCTGGTGAATTTCTCGAAAGAGTTGAATTTCCTATTCCTGCTTAGGGTTTTTGTTGGTAGCTTTTTGGTGAATTTCTCGAAAGAGTTGAGTTTCCTATCCCTGCCTAATGGGGAGTTTCTTATTAGCGGCAGAGGCCTTTCGACGTCGACAGTTTAGACCTACAGTCCTACATGGTTTTCAGTCGAACTGAAATAATTTTCGTTTCTCTGCTTGCTCTCGCATTATTGTGTACGTACCAGTGTTGGAAAATGGAAATTTCAGTGTGTACCTAAAATCGTCCATAAATTGTACCTAAATATAGTGAAGTGTACCTTATATACCCCGCCGCAATTTTTTTCATAAATGCCAAATAATACACCCAGCCGGAATTTTCCTCATAAGTGGCAAAATCCATTATTGTTTTCATCGAAGACATCAAGGAGAAAATTTAAGTACTTCTCAAATCTGATGACAAGGTCATTTAAAGGAGATGATATTCTTGCTTATCTTACTTATCCATTGCATCAAACCTCTAGTTTGACTGAGATATTAAAACAAAAATGCGACGAAACGACTTCACAAACAGGATTCACATTTGAAATTTTCTTATTTTTAAGGAGGCAATGCCAAGTCCAGAGTCAGACTCACAAATATGTTTCGGAACGATTCCATTTGATTGCATGAGAAAGCAAGAGAAGCTCCGAGCATTAAACAAACATTCGTATTTTTTCTTCGCTCGTATTTCTCTACTTACTTAATTGTTTCAGAACATTTGTTCGTGTGTCTGACTCTAGACCAACATAAAATACAAGAAGGTGAAACATCAAAACATCTAACACCTAGTCTGCACTGCAAGCATTATGCTACCTTTTTTGGGAAATGTATAAAAAAATATTTGCAAACACAACTAAGATAACCTTAGAAGACCTTTCACCATTTAATTCACTAACAAAATTGCTTCATCTTGAAATTGTACCTAAAATGGACAAATTGTACCAAATGTACCTTTGAAGTAAAAAAGGGCCGAAAAAGGTACAATTACACCTACTTTTCCAACACTGGTACGTACACAAAAATGAGAGAGCGCAGAACTTGGAGCGGAACTTTGCCCATACCCGGTTATAATGAATAACAAGGCAAGGCGTCACATAAGTGGCAATAAATGTTGTCTTCCACATTGTCAAAAGTCAAGACGAGACTTTCCAAGCATAAGACTGTTTAAGTTTCCTCAATATGATGAATCGGTTTTGATGCAATGGGCCCAAAAATGTAATTTAATTGAGTCGTTTATAGCTAACTCCCCGTCACTATTTTTGTGCCAAGATCATTTTCCCCCAGAAGTCATTGGGAAAAAATTTCTTAAGCGTGGAGCAATTCCAGACCGCATTTTAAAAGGAACCCATAAAAATGTAGAAAACAGCATCTGCAAAAATGAAGACATCGACTTAAGCTTATTGAGATCGCCACCACGAAAGAGACAGAGATCGGAATCGCCCCTTGGTGTTTGCTTTCAATGCCCCAAAAAAAAACACCAAAGCTCTCAAGTTTTATCAAAAACAATTTTCTTTCTATAAACGGAAATTCGAGATAAAAAGGAAAGAAGCTAATTTACTCAGACATGAGAACGTAAATTTGAAGAAAAAAATTATTCGTCTGAGAACTAAATTAAATAAAAAGGAAACTCATGAAATTGATGACATGGACTTAAGTGGAAATGAAAAAATTTTGATTAAATTGCTTATGAAAGACAAAAAAGGAACTGGCATAAGATGGAGTACCACTGAAAAACTATTCGCTCAGAGCATTTTTTATAGATCTAGCTCAACATATATCTTCTTAAGAGATTCTCTACAATTAAATTTCCCCAGCCCATCGTCATTGCACCGATGGAATAATATTATATAATAAAACTGCAACCTGGTGACAATCAGTGTTTGTATGATGCCCTTTCTGATGCAGTCAAAGAAATGAATGACGCAGAAAAAGAATGTATTCTTGCCTGTGACGAGGTGGCAATTAAAAAAAATTTGACTTATAATGCCGCAGTTGACGTTATTGATGGCTTAGAATATTTGGGTGAACGCTCTGATAAGATAGGCAGCCATATTTGTGTTTTTGTCTTGCGAGGAATTTTTAAGAAATGGAAATTCGTCTTAAACTATTTTGTGGCCGAAACGAACGTTAAAGGCGAAGATTTAAAAAATCTTATTTTTTAAAAATATTGAAATTTCGGAGAAAATAGCTTTATCCGTAAGGGGTGTTACGTATGACCAAGGGGAAAATAATCGTAAATGTAGCTCTTTACTTGGCATTAAAAAAGACAAACCGTTTTTCTTTCACAATGATAAGAAATACTATGTTTTCTATGACATTCCACACCTTTTCAAGTCGATTCGCAATTCCCTACTTAAAGCTAAGTTCCAAACCCCCGATGGAGAAGTCGATTTTGACGTCATTAAAGAATTATACGAACTTGAAAAAGGATCGGTAACGAAAATGACAAAACTCACCAAAAGTCACGTATATCCAACTAGATTTGAGCAAATGCGAGTTTTTCTAGCTACTCAAACTTTTAGCCACACTGTGTCTGCTGCCATTAAAACATGCATTAAATATAATCAATTCAATAAGATCACATCTGAAGTAGCTACATCAACATCCAACGATTACTTCGATTGCCTCAATAGCAGCGTAGTAAATGATAAAATCCTTTAAAATGTGGTCTTAAAATTGACAATGTTGTTTGGCAAAAGTTGAAAGAGTTGCAAGACTATTTTAAAAATGTAAAACCACAAGGCAGTAACATTTTTTGTATTGATGGGTTGCTGCAAACTACCGAAGGCATTTTTGGACTCACATCGGATCTTTTGAAACTTCATCCCAACATGTTCTTTATTTTAACGAGTCGATTAAACCAAGATCATATAGAAAATTTGTTTGCATGTGTCCGCGCAAAAGGTGCACAGAGAAAAAAATCAACCAGAAAACTGGTTAAATCAAAAGGAAAACCATACAAAACAGCTTCAACAAGGAATATTTTTAATTTTAACAATTTTTCTTGTTGAAAAAATAAAAAATTTTCCTTTTGAATCAACCATATTTCAGGTTGAATTGAAATGATAATTTTCAAAAATGGATTTAAATTTAGATTGTTGAACCAACCACGGGCATAGTTGAAATGACAAGATATTTTTTAAAAAAAATTCAAAAAAAAAAAATACCTATACAAGAAGAAATGTCAACAAAAATTTAATTAACGTTCAAAGCAAATGGCCATAGAGCACTCTGCTGAACATGACCCAAAAAATAGCCATCGGAATCTGGATGGACTTCATCCGATTTCGTCACTCCGTTTTAGTGACTGCTTTCGCAATGCTTAAAAAGTTCTAAGATGAATACATATCTTATATGTCTTATTTTATAAAACAAATGAGAATTATACCGAACGAAAAGAAATGTAATTAAACATATTTCCTTTCAATTCAACCAAAAATGTTGTTGACTCAAGCATTTTTCTTTTGAAATTTTTGTTCTGCTCGAAAATCAAAAGGACTGTGAATAACAATGCGCCCTTTTAAAAAAATCATGGTTAAGTTCGCTCAGTGTGGGAACTGCAGAAACCCATCAGTCTATGAGTTTAATATAATTATTGCCAAACTTCTTTCCCTGACTCTTTTCCGTTTTTCGAACAAATCTAACTGCGAAACCGATGAAGACATTATGCTACCTGCAGAGTTCGATTCCATTATATAATATTAATATAAACCGTTTTGAAGAAAATATGATGCCAGAGACGCAAGCAGGTTCCTTATCATACTCCAAAATTGTTGAGGAGAATGAGTCCTATTTCAACAAAAAGTTAGACGATTTCGTTTGCCAGGACATACCCATAGAATTGACTTCTAGCAGATATTTTGTTGGATACATAGCTAAGGGATCAAATTGCGAAAAATGCAAAACTGTAATTCTAAAAGACAGAGAAATGTTAACATCCCCTTCCGAAACATTTATAAGCGAAAAAAATTTCTCGAGTGATACAGATTTCGGAAAATTATGCGCACCATCCGATTTATTTTTTGAAATATGTAAAATTCATATTAAAATTTTTGAACACGTTTTTAAAAATAATAAGAAACAATTAAGTATCAAAAAGTTCATCATGGATCGGTGCATTGAGTGTACTCTTGAAAGTGATCATGCTTCATGGTTTGATGAAAATAACGAATGCTTTAATCATAGAATCAATTTCTTAGAAAAACTCGTAAGAGTTTTACTTTTCAAACATTGCAAGTGGTCTGTAGTTGACAATAGAGGCAAAAATGATGCTAAATTAAATATTATGCTTCACAAGTAGCGGAGTGTACCCGGTTGTGCACATAGTTTTGTTTTTCTGTAATATCTCAATATTATGCCGTAATATGAAAAATCTCCATTTGTGGGCGTGGCAGTAGGTGGGCCATATGAATTTTTTTCCTACACCTTTCACTCGCCTTGGTCAACATATGTTGTGAATTTGAAGCTCCTACGCCTTTTACTTCACAAGTTACGATAAACCCTTATTTGTGGGCTTATTTGTAGGCGTGGCTCGAGGAGGACGGCGTCCATTTTTCCAGAATATGTCCTTTTTCGTAGTTTACCAGTACACAAAATATCAATGAAATGTGTTGAGTGGTTCGCACGTTACAAGCATTTTACAGAAAACACATTAAATTTATTTGTGGGCGTGGCAGTTGGTGGATGTCTCCCATTTTTACTTAGGATCATACTTAGGAGCTTAGTTCTCCTTGTTACAAGATTCGCACAAAACTAATATACCCCGCTTACGCTGGGTATAAAAATTGCAAAATCGGAGAGTTGCAAATTTGGAAATCTATAAAATACATATATAATTCGAAAAATCCAAAATCTAAAAGTTAAAAAAACAAGTAAGGGTGTTATGGTGAGGTGAGTCTGACAATAAAATACCCGATACAGACACAGACGTTTTAAAAATTTTTAAAACCACGCCCAAGAAACAGGACCACTAAGAAAGATTATGCAACAGGTTTTTAAGGCCATTAGGGACCCCATATACCGACTTTTGTTAAATTTCGGTATGAAAGCCGCGCCTTTGACACGCCCACTTTTCCAATTTTTGGAAAATTATAAACGGAGGCTGAAATATACGCTCAAATTCTAAGTTTAATTATAACATTTCGAAATAGTCCGATTTTGAGGTAGTTTTCGGATTTTTGTGACAGACCCTAGTAGGTACTATAGGTAAACTTAAATAAATCGAATTATTAAATAATCCAAAAATTGAAAATTGGTAGATCAAAAAACTAAAAAAAAAAATAAAGTCAGCTTACTTGAACATCTTTATATGTTTATTTGAATTTTTCCTAAACTTTCTTCTTCTTTCTTCTCTTTATATTATATTAATTCCCAATGCCACAATAGTATTTCTTATTTTAAAAGCACTTTGACTTTCCAAACACACGATAACCATATTAACAATTTCTTTTTATTGGGTTACACTCGGATAAACAATCGGAATATACCCTTTTGCACAAGGTGTATCGGGTACAAAAAAAGTCCTTGATTTTGCGCCTATCGTTGTTGCCTAGATTATAAGTTTTTTAACAACATTACAGCCAGGGCCGAAAGTAGAGCTGAAGGGGCCCCGGGGCAAAACCAAATTTAGGGGCCCCACCTAAAAATTACTCGTCACAATAATATTGTGCAAATTAAAAGTAAAAATAAAAGTATTTTGTCAATTAAAAATTTTTATTCACATCTTACACTAACTTTTACAAACAGTCGTGATATTCATGATATATTCGTTATGTTAAACAGGCGCCAAGTGTCGACTATAGAGTTTTTGAGGTAGAGAGTAGTGTTGTGCGTGCTGGGGGGAAGGACCTCGCGTAAAGCGCCAATAAGGACTCCGTACTTATCCCAAATAAAAACACTGACTTTATTCGGTTATAAGAAATGTTTATTCAATAAAGTCCTTTTAATAGTTTCTATTCTAGCTTACTTTACTGCCCTAATCCCTAGCTAGCACGGAGATCCACACTTTGTCGTCCTGGCTCGTAAGTAGGTGCGCCAAAGTTGAGATCTGATAGTGTACTTGTCGATTCCAAATGCAAGTCCCTTTCCGTTGCTCGATGATCAGCTTTTATAATCAGAAAGTGCTTTGCATGCACTTTCCTCGAGTCGATCATTTCCAGTGTGCTCTTCTGCGTCTCTGCATCGTTCTATTTCTTCAGCTGGCTGTTGTTGTCGCGCTGACCCAGTTCTCTTTCCATGTTGCTGCACTATTAAGTAATAATTGGTGACCCAATTCTGCATTTGGCCCACTGACCACTGTTTGAATATGATAGCTTCATATTTCAACCGTCGAGCTTTGTTGACACATTGCACCCGATCGCTATTGTTTCTTCGTTTCCGCATTATTGATGACACTTTGCTATTTTCTTCTTAGTGCCGGCAGTGTGACGTGACTTCGGTAGAAGTGACTCACAACATCCCTCCCCTTTTCTGAAAAGTCACGAGCATAGTGACGGGTTCGTATTTCGTCAATTGTGTTATGCTTCGCAAGGGTTTGCTGCGGAAAATATCAGCAGGCAGCATAGGTTGGCCCTCGATAATTGAATTGGAAGAGCAGTGATCATAGGTCGCATAGTGCTTCATAGGTCATGATGGTAATGCCAACGATGTTTGGGATTGCGCCAGAGTTGTTAAAACTTTGTTGTATTTTTCGAATTTGTTGTATGCAGTTATCAATCTTCAGGTGATCTTTAGTGCGTCTGGACTTGTTGCAAATATATTACCGTCGTTTCGTAATGCTGGTGTTTCAGTGAAGTTCTCATCGGTGAGTCCAAGATTTTCGGCCATTTTGAGCTGCTACGTAACGGTGAAGTCGTGCAGATCTCAGTGTTTGACAAACTATCTAAAATTTTCCTTTTCCTAGGCTTTAGTTGTGAATCTTATATAATTTCTCTACTTATCCAATTTTACATCCTTGATAATATATGTATATGCATATTTTAGTTAACATTGTTAATTCAGAATTTAATTTAAATCCATTATTTAAATTGAGGATTCTTACTTGAAATATAGAGCTACTACATATATATATATATATATATTTCGTTTTCTTTCTCTTTTTTTTTTTTTTTTTTTTTCATTTTATGCATTTCACTATATTTATATATATTTTGTTTTCTCTTAACTCTAGTTATATTTTTTATAGTTTTTATCTTATTTTTTTCATATTATGTACTTAACTCGAATTAACGCTTCTCCAAATTTTATATAATTAGAAGTTTCAAAAATAATTTCAATTTGGCAATTTTGGGTTTAAAATTCTTATTTTAATAGCTCCCTTCCCCTCTTTTTGGAAGGTTTGAATAAAACCTTTTATCTTATAATTATATCGAAAGTATGTGCAACTGTCAATTCAATTGCAATTACTTTCTATTTTTTTTATAAATTTTTTTTTTTTTTTTTTTTTATTTTGAGTCGCAATTGATGAGAATAATGACGATTTTATAATTCGTTTTGTGAACGTAATTTTTAAAAGTTTTTTGTGAATGGAAGATGACTCAATTTCAGAAAAGTTTTTGTGAATGGAAGATGACTCAATTTCAGAAACGGTGCAAGCATTTCTGTCTGTCTTTTCTTTTGTTTGGTTGCGCGACATAAGTTCAAAACTTCAGCTATACTTATGTCGTCATTTGTAAGCATGTGCATGCATGTATTGACCATTCATGCAAATACTTTTTCGATCTGTAAATATGTGCACATGCTTTTCGATTTAAAAAAAAATTTTATTGTTTATCTCAAGAAGTATGTGCACATTTGTTTGAAAATTTTGTTTAGCTTGGTTATTGGAAACAAAAAAAACAAAACAAAAATACTTTTTCTTCTCTGCCTGTTTTGGTTTTCATGTCGCCTTGGCTTATCTCGGAATTGCTTAATGTGCAAAAATTTCTGTTGGGCTTGATGCGCTTTCGCAAGGCTTGAATTAGTTTATGTCGTTCGGTTGATGTGAGCAGGGAAATTTTTCTCGGTGAGTTTGAACTTGTTCGTTTTACCAGAATTTTAATACTGCCAAATTATGTAGGATTCATTCCAATGTTCTTACCTGAAGCTTGGCTTAGCGTTTTGTGGCGTTATTGGGATTCATTTCTCGGCACATAACGGAAGAAGAGGGGGCTCCTGCCCCCTTCCTGTGAGTTGATCCAATGCAGCCTCTTTTTGACAAAAAATTTAATGGAATTATTCTTCTTAGGTTTTTAGGCTCCACATCGTTTGAGCATCATGGATATTGGAGTATTGCGTCGCTGCTGATAAGTATATATGTTAAAGTGTTTACTAACGTACTCACCTGTGAATAACACCTCTTGGAAAACTGGTGTAGTGGTTGTGCGTCTGAAAAAATTTTTTACTTGCTTGCAAAATGTTCGAAGCAGCTTTCTTCAAAAAAAATTTTAATACTTTTGGATTTCTTGTAATGTGCCCACCGTGCGTGTGTGTATCTGTATGTGCCTTTGCGTGATCTATCAGGCTTTCGAAGGGTTGTCGAAATGAGTGTCGAAGACATGTATTTTCTTTCCGCGGCTCTTTACCATTACCCACGTCAATAAAGAGTTAATGTGGTCATCATTGAGCCAATTATTTGAACTAACGGTCTCCAGATTCCAATTAATTTTGCTTATTCTTGATGTCATTCCGATGGTTACGTCCAAAAGTTGACTGCACTTGTTAGTTGACTGTTGCTTTGTGATGGGTTTGAGTTGGAACAATGATAGTTGTTCAAAGAAAATGCTTACAACTTTTATTCTTGCTTCTTTCATGATTCAGCTTTATCAAGTTATTATGAAATGTCTTTTCCTTCCCTTTTATGCTCAATTTTACATTCACCGGTGTTGGAATTGCTGTAATTGGATATGGCCCATCCCAAAGAGGTGAAAGTTTGTTTTTTCTGTTTTGATTCTTCAACCAAACTTTGTCACCTACTTTAAATTCGCGTACTTTTGATTTCGTATCGTAATATTTTTTCGATTTTTCTTTTGCTATTTTTTGGTTATTTCGGACTATGTCATGTGTTCGTTGAATTTGGAATTTTAGTATTTTTGAATAATCATCCGTATTGTAAAGAGGGTCTGGTTTTCTTTTTAAATTTACTGGCAGATCCGATTCAAATCCGAAAAGTGTTTTACAAGGCGTTTGTTTTGTTGCGCAATGTACACTATTGTTGTGAACATGCATAGCATGATTAAGCCATTGATCCCAATTGCTTCCATCCTCTTTCGCGAAAGTTCTTAGGAACTCCGCTAGGGGGCGGTGACTCCTTTCAAGGGCTCCATTTGCTTGAGGATGATATGGGGTTGTTTCGATTTTCTTAATTCCCAACAATTTACACACTTCTTTAAATAATTTTGACGTAAAGTTAGTGCCGTTGTCAGACACTAGCACCCTTGGAATTCGGAATTTCGTTATGACATCATTAAAGAATGCTTTAGCAACTGTTTCTGCTTCGGCGTCAGGCAAGGCAGTACAAATAAAAAATTTTGAAAAATCGTCAATGAAGGTTAAAATGTATTTGTTTCCGCTTATTGTTTCCGGCAATGGTCCTACCATATCCATGAATATCTTGTCGAAGGGTGCATGTGCTATGTCGGTTATTATCATAGGCATTTTGTCCAGTTTGGAGCATTTATTCTTTTGACACGATTGACAGGTTTTTACATAATCTCTTATATCTCTCTGCATCCCATTCCATTTGTACTGACGTCGAATTCGTAAATATGTTTTTATCGCCCCCTTGTGTCCACCCAGGGGTCCGTCATGAAATTTTTTGAGTACCTCCTTGATATCTTCTGGTTTCGTTAAAAAGGTTGCCATATCCTCAACTTCTGATCGCCCTCCGTTTATTTCTTGCTTTATATTATTTTCTATCACGACCCTCTCTGATTGGTTCTCTTTGGTTGCTTTCTTTTGTGCTCTAGTTACGACTGATATGCAGTTTTCGGTATATGGTAGTCGGCTTAGCGCATCTGCATTTAAATTTGTTTTTCCGGACTTGTAGCAAATTTCAAAATCATATTCGGACAGTTTATGGCGGAATCGGGCCAGTCGTGATGTTTGGTCCTTCAAATTAGCAATACCTTTTAGCGGTTTATGATCTGTAAAAACGGTGAACGGTCGTCCTAAAAGATAACATCTGAAATTCTTTGTCGACCAGACAATTGCGAGAAATTCTTTTTCGATAGTCGAATATCGTTTTTCAGTATCGGATAACGCGCGACTAGCGAACGCAATGGGATGGTCTTCTCCAGGAGTACCTTGCGAGAGGACTGCCCCCAATGCATCGTTGCTTGCATCCGTCGTTAGTATGAATGGTTTCGAAAAATCCGCATATTTCAAAAGTGGTGGGTTTATTATTGCTTCTTTCAGGGCTTCCACAGACTTCTGGCAGTCATTTGTCCAAACGAATTCAACATCCTTTTTTAGTAAAGCTGTTAGTGGAAGTAGTAATTCTGCGGCATTGGGAATAAATTTCCTATAGTAGTTTGCTAATCCCAAAAATGCTTGCAATCCCTTTTTATTCTTGGGAATTGGGAAATTTTTTACGCATTCTACTTTCCCTGGGTCCGGCAGAAAGCCCTGTTCTGAACACGTATGCCCCAAATAAACTACTTCTCTTCGCAAAAATTGGCATTTCTCTGTTTGTATTTTAAGCTGATTTTCTCTTAATGCCTGCAACACTCTTCTCAAGCGCATTTCATGTTCGGTCAAATTTCTTCCGTAGATGACAATATCGTCCAAATATACAAAACAGTCGACTCCTTGTAGGCCAGTCAAGACACTATTCATTATTCTCTGGAATGTTGCTGGGGCTCCAGTGAGTCCGAATGGCATTCGTATGAATTCATAGTGTCCCGTTCCTGTGCTAAAAGCAGTTTTTTCCTTGTCATAGTCGTCCAGAAGTACTTGGTGATATCCGCTTGCCAAATCCAAAGTCGTAAAATATCTGCTGCAGCCCAGCTGATCGAGGATTTCATCGATTCGTGGTATTGGAAATACTTGTTTTATTGTCTGCTCATTCAATTGCCGAAAATCTACTACTAATCGCCATTTCTTTGTACCATCTGCACCTGCCTTTTTCGGTACCAAAATGATTGGAGCGTTCCACGGAGATTTGCTCGGTGCTATGATTCCTTGCTCCAACATTTCTTTGACTTGTTTGTTTATCTCTGTTTTATGAGCCTCGGGAAGGCGATATTGTCGGATGTTTACTGGTGCTTTCCCGATTTCCGTCTGTATTTCGTGCTTGAGCACATTTGTGTGGCTAAGTGCGTCCCCTTTTATATGGAACACATCCGCATAGTCCTTGCATATTGCAAGAAGGGAGTGTCTCTCTTCCTCATTCAGGGTGTCATCTAAACGCAAAGTGTTCATTATAGTATTTAATCTTTCATCCAGCTGACTACCTTCGCATACGTTTATCGTAGAATACTCTTGTGTTTGATAGTTTTCGAAGAGGCAAAATTCTAAGCTCTTTCCTTTTTCTAATTTCGCTTTTTCTTCTGAGGCGTTTAATACTGAAATATATCCGATTCCATTTCTTGGTTTCGTTAGTGTCTCACCTATATACACCTTTGGCAATATTTCCATCTTATGTACCACTAACTCGTCTGTCAGTAGCCCAGTGTCAATTGGGATTATTCTGACCGCCCGGGGTGGGATTGTGACAGTCGCTGCTATACAAATCCGTGGCCCTTGCCTCAATGATGTTAGGGGTAGCGTTGATGTCTGACTGCCTTTCATCTTAAAGGTCAGTTTTTTCTTAATCGTGTCCATAATAGTCCTATTCCAGAGCATGTCTCGCCCAAGGAGTCCATCTGCTGGCAGGGTGCTATTGTATGGTACCACATGGAGTTTAAATTGTAGTTCCGGATTTTGTCCATGCTGAATATTTATTGATCCCATGGTACGCGTATCGCCTCCGAACGCTCCTCTTAAAAATTTCTTTTCATCATCGTTTATAAGTGTATTTTTGTTTAATGCCTCTCTCTTTACCAAACTCGTATCAGCTCCTGAATCAACCAACAAGGTGACCTTCCCATTGATAGCCTGTCCGCAGGGTATTTCTATGTAAGCATCCTCTTGTGGTGCATTCGATGAAGTGTACATTATGAGTTTATTAACTTCTTTGATAAACATTTCTCCTCCTTTTGATTTTACTATGCATACTTGTTTCCATAATCTTATTAACAACGAAATTAGTGTCCAAAACCATTCGCAAAAGTAGCTCTCCGTAAAAATTCTTTGTTCAGTGCGTTGATTGATTTTAAAGGGCTCCATATTTTCCGTTTTCCACACAGAATAAACGTGAACCCGTATATTGCTATCAAACGAAACTCTTTTCCTCGCCTTTTTTGATTCCTTTTTCCGACTTTCCTCCAAATTGTTGCCGAACTCTACCTCCATTAGTTTTCTTAATTCTGATTCCATTTGATTTTCGATTTCTTTTTTCTCCGTACATCTTTGTTCTTCGATATTCTTTTTATTCTTTGTAGAATCTGCCCCGTTTTTTCGTCTTATATTCGTTTTCGATTTTTGTTTTATATAAGGGGCAGAGGATGGCCTCTTTTCTTTTCTTAATTGGGCGTTCCAGTCTGTTGGCCAAGACTGGGCCGTCGTGCGTTTCCCGAATTCTTTTGTTGCTGAGGACAGTTTCTAGAGATGTGCCCCACTCCTTGGCAATTAAAGCATTGAATCTCCGGACGATTGTTGTTACGGTTGTTGCCATTATCGTTTCTCGCTGCATTTTGCTGTGTATTGGTCGTGTGTTGTGGTGCCTGTTGCATTCCTGTCTGACGTGCATTGTCTTGAAAGCAAAAATTATTTGTACTGTGTCCTCTTACCTGACAACGCTCGCAGTACAAGCTACTTTGCTTTTTCCTACAATTTTCGACAGTATGTCCTCGCCGTGAGCAATATGTGCAGACCATAAATGTCTCCGGTGGCTTGTATCTTTCTGCTTTTGGTATGTTGGTGTTTTTCTGACAGTTTAGCCCTTCTTCATGTCCATAAATACCACAAAGCCTGCATAATGGCGTGTTCCTTCTTCTATAGCAAACGTCCCACAAATGTCCCATTTCCTTGCAGAATGCGCATGATAGTTCTGTCTGCATAGGTATCGTATTTAATGCATTTGTGTTGACTGTAGACGTGTAAGTAGCGTTTGGAGCTTTTATCCTTAGAAGTTCCTCTAATTTTATCGCTGACTCGATTAATTCCTTAATATTTGTACCATTTAATTTGTTTGCTATCTTTTCGTCTCTTAGACCTGTAAGAAATCGTCTCGCCGTCAAATCATGGTACTCCCATAACGAAGATTTCGCCTCTGGTCCATTCCATTTTTCTTTTATCACTGTTTCTGCTTCATTGAGATATGTTTCCATTCGAGCTCCAAAAAGACTAGCCCGTTCTCCTTCTCTTTGAAAGCTATTATCTATATCCAGCCTTATATCTTCCAAAGTTCTCCTTGAAGCATATGTATTCTTCACAAAATGACACATTTCATCTAAGTTATGGAAAGTCTTTGGGCTCATTCGTTCGAATGCGTCTCCTGTTAGCCGTTGCTTGATAGTACTTATTACGCCTTGCACATGTTCTTCGTCGATTGTGGCTTTCAAAATTTCACATCCTCCGATAAATTTGAGTACTTCCTCTCTAAGTCCTGGTCCTTTCGCTCCCGAAAAATATGGAACAAGGAGATGCGCACTTCTGATGGCTTCGTTTATATTTGCTGCCATTGTGACTTTAATTTTCGGTACTTGTTGCTGTGTTGACCTTGGATTCTCTGTCTCGAAATGAGTTTGTTGGGCCGAATTACTTGTTGCTCGTCTTGTTGGAACTGGCGACGTTTCGCAAATTGTTCGTAATTCTCGTTTAAGATTGCCTATTTCCACTCTGAGGTATTGGATTTCTTTTTCTTTTGCCTTATTTTGTTCAATGGCGTCTGATAATTCGCTGTTTCCTACTGCCTCTTTGAGAGCTTCTCGCAGTGACTGGTTTTGTTCCTCTGACTCTTCAATGAGAATTGTTTCTTGATCTATTCTTTTTCGCAATGTCTGACAATTCAAGGTGAGGTGTTGAACAGTTTCTTCTAAATCTTTAATTCGCGTCTTTGTCACGACGTTCGCTGAACTTACTGAATTCTTTGCCTTTTCGATTAAGTAAATTGCTTCTTCCAATTGAGTGCAATGGGCCAATGCTAGTTCGTTTTGGATCAAAAGCAAAAACTCGCGATTTGGATTTATTTCTCGTATTAAACTCCACCCTTCCGCTTGAGCAATGCTAGCGTGTTCTTCGGACTCTTTTAGTTTTTGTTTTAAAGCTTCTAACTCTTTTTCCATTTAATCGACGGGAAAAACTCCGTTAAAAAAAAATTTTACGTGCAAAAATCGATGTCGTAAAGGGCACAATCTCAAAATAGCAAATTACATATGTATGTAGTTTATTTGTGTACTTACCATTTTGACTGCGATTCTGTTTTTGTCGATTGTTCTTTCTTCTCTTCGGCCCCTTGATGATTATTCTTTCCTCTGCCGCTGTTTTTTATTTAAAGTCAGTTTATTCTTGTTCTGTTATAAAATTTTTTCAGGGTTTTTCTTTTATCCCCTTCCTGCTTTGTGCCGCTAAGGTGTCCTTCGGAAGTTTCACTCACACCCGGATCCTGACGAATTAGGTTTCACCACTGTTCGACAGGTTATAGCAGTACAGTACAAAAAGGTTCAAACAAATGAATCGATACAATTCGGAATATTTTTGCCATTTTTCACTAAAGTGCCTTTCGGAAGTTTCACTCACGCCCAGGCCCCACTGAATTAGGTTTCACCACTGTTCAGTAGG